>LZPO01034963.1:222179-234135 GCA_001675575.1 Neotoma lepida
CACAGAACCACAAAAATCTTCTCCAGATCAAGTAGCAAAGAACAGTTCTTCTCATTGTTTATACTGTTCTTGAGTAATTCCTTTCAAAACGGGCAACTAGAAACAGCGAGAAGGCAGAGTTTTTCTTTGTCTTATTGCAGAGATCTGTACTTACTACAGTTCTTAAAGAAGCATCCTTAGGGCATTTGTCATTTGAGCTGTCAGCCTCTGATGAAGTCAGATGCCCGCCAGCCAGCTTTTGTTTTAGNTTCTGCGGACTAAATACACAAAGCATTGTTGGAAGTAGACANCTCTTCCTGCAAATTGCCCTGTGATCTCCACACATGTACTGTGTGCACATGTCCTTTTACCACGTACACTAACCAAATGAAATCCTGCATTGTACCTCAGTTNGTAGAGTACCTGCTTAGCATACATGAGACCCTGGCTTCTATCCCTAGCACTANCTAAAGCAAGCTTGGTGGTACACACCTGTAATCCCAGCTGTGCAAGTATGAGGACCTGAGGTCTAGAATAAGAACCACACACTCTTATGAGTGAAATTGAAATGATCTTACCAGAGATGGTGCCAGCCAAGCAGGTTATTTATGACCAAAGGAAGGTTGTAGAAACAATACCCCTGACATGTGCTTTGTCCAGTTGGCTGTTGACTGTGGTAGTGTACTACCACGTTAGAGAGCGGAATATGGAATGCATGAGAATATACCTCTTTACGTATTACNGGTGCAGTCATGCTCATGAGTGAGAGTACCAATGTGTGCAAGACACTGGACTCAGCTAGTNAAGGACAGTATTGCCTGGAAGANAGGGAACGAGTTTGGTGGTGGTTCCTGCNTGTCCCGGGGTCTGCCTTGAAGGAGTTTTGAGCCTCAGCAGAGTAAGGAAGAGCTCATAGAATCCAAGCATTTGCACCGTGCACTTCCTGGATTAGATGACTAAGAGACTGTGATGTGGCTTCAGTATGAAATAACACTCAAAGCCCCGTGTGTTTGAACACTTGATTCCCAGCCCGTGGCACTGTTTGGGTTGGGTATGGGACCTTTAGGAGGTAGAGCCTTGCTGGAGGAAGTGTGATACTAGGGGTTGGCTTTGAGTTTGTATAGCCTGGCATCACTTCCTGTTCTCTCAGTTTTCTTCCCGCTCTCTGGATGGAATCTGATGAGCCTGCTTCCTGACTACCAGGCTTGCCTCATGTTCCTCCTGCCTTGTCTTCTCCACTTTGATGGACTGTGTCCCTTCTCCACTTTGATGGACTGTGTGTCCCTTCTGGAACTGTAAGCCAAAATAATCCTTTGCTTTTCTCATTTGCCTTTTGTCAGTGTTTTATCCCAACGACAGAAAGGTAACTAATACAGTCTGGTAAGCACAAAGTAAGTAGAATTCTTAAGACAAAGGTCAGGCCTGCATTAGAGAAGTATATCACAACTGATACAGATATCCATATTCCCATAAAGAGAGATTTAAAAATTATTATGACTGNATTTCTTGTATTCAAAATTTTTAGTTGAATAAGAGTCAAATTAAACTTNTGGAATAAATACCTCACACAATGTGAAAGGGAAAAAAAGGTTAACAATAGATTATGCAGTCTATTAAAGATTGCTGACAGTGGAGACAATAGAACTGTTCTGAATGAAACGTGGAGAAGAGAATTTTTAAAATGGAGAGAGCATCATTGAATTGTCTGACAGCTTCTTTTAGACAATTGGTATGTAATTGGAATATTCAAAGAAAAAAAGAATATTTGGAGAAGTACAAATTTCCAAATTTGGTACAAACTGTGAATCCATAGATCCGAACACAAAAAGTATAGACAAAATTCATCCAATATTTTGAGAAACCATTTAAAAAGAGAAAAGTTATAAATAGTTATGCTTTATTTAAAAAAAAATAGGATGATGAGTGTGGTGGTGCATACCTTGCATCCCAGAACTCAGGAGGCAAAGGCAGTATATCCCTGAGTTCTGTACCATCCTGGTTCAGGACAGTGAGGGCTGTACAGAAAAACCCTGTTTCAAGACAGCAAAAATAAAATAAAATAGGACAGTCATGGTGATGCCTTCCTTTAATCCCAGTACTCAGGGGGCAGAAGCAGATAGAACTCTGTGAGCGCAAGAAATGCCAACTGATCTACATAGCAAGTTCCAGGACTACATAGAAAGACCCTGATTCAAATAATAAATTATTTATTTATACTTAAAAGGAAGACTGGTATGTAACTGTGTTGGAGGACATTTGTCTAGCATGACCCTTGGTTTGATCCCCAGAGCTGGAAGGGGAAGAAGGAAGAGGTTCATTTGGCTTATTGCTGCTACCAGCAGGAAAATGTAATGGAATTCAGCTACTATCACAAAAGCTGCTACTTGGAAAAGTCAAGGACTTTTCTGAAGGTCAAACCATGGCTTAAGAAGTCTGGGTGATGTTTTAGCTTTTGTATATATATTAGCTGTAGGAATATATATATTCCTACAATGATTTTCCTATATGCTTGTGTACTTTCAAGAACTCCTAACAGTGTACTTATCTAAATACCTATCAAGCATCCAAGGCCAAACAAATGATGCCTGTTTCCTAGGT
This sequence comes from Neotoma lepida, assembly GCA_001675575.1. Taxonomy (NCBI): domain Eukaryota; kingdom Metazoa; phylum Chordata; class Mammalia; order Rodentia; family Cricetidae; genus Neotoma; species Neotoma lepida. The sequence continues at coordinate 224,757 of LZPO01034963.1, forward strand.
CAGGTGGATAGCTGTATCTGTTGTGCAATTTTACTGAGACCCTTATACTGCCTTACGGACTTTATAGACCCCTAACTACTTCTAGGAATGTAGGTTGAGCACATAAATCCCCTTTTGATGTACTAACCGATTATTAGCACTCAGTGTGGACCTCCTCTTCTACCACTCCCCTTTTGTGGTGCAAAAGAAAGCCTGATGGTCACTGAGGAGAATACTTACCTGCCTTTGTGACCCCATAAGAATTCAAGCCTGGTGACCTTGGCTTAGCTAGAGCACTGCTATTGCATGGATATACATAGCTGTAAACCTCAGAGATAGGGAGAGGAATTTTGAGGATTGAGACTTGGGGAGGATTTTTGAGGATTTTTACTGGAGAACTATATGGGTAAGAGCTGGAGAGGAATGAACTGAGATGGGGAAGAACTAGATTGAAGGGCTAGAAGAGAGAACTAGAGGATTGAGATGGAAGGTGTAGGAGAGCAAGATGGGGAAGAACAAGATGAGGAAGAAGGAGATGGGAGAGGAGCTAAGATGGGAAGGAACTAGATGGATGAGGACCTAGATGGGGCAATGAGAGCAAAATAGAAGCTGTTTAGAGAGAGAAATTATCAGAAGAATAAAGTGTATGGACTAAAGATTCATATCCTTACATCAAAGATTAAATTATCAGCTGGTTGTAGATTCTTCCTGGACCCTGGGAGGGGACTGTCAAGGGGCTGGACCCCTATAGTCCTCGTTAGCTTATGTTTTCTGACAACTCACTTCAGGCTCTATTGACTGTTACTGTAGGCCAGGGGCAAGGTGGGACATGGCCACTCATGTGGCCGATGAGAACTGCTGTCCGCATGCCAGCAGGGAAGTGAAGAGACAAGAAGGGACTGGAGACAAACTTCTGCTTTTCCAGGGTACACCCACGGTGTTTCAGTTCTTTAAACTAGGCTCAGTTTACCCCCCTTCCTAATCATTATGANTCTCCCCACAAACTAGGTCGGGGCTCTCAGGATACTTATCATTTCCCCCAAAGCCCATCAGATGGCAAACAGTCTTTCCAAACCTGAGTTTTCATTTCAGATTCAAACCATAGCGTATTCCAGTGCANGTATCTCTCAAATGATGCTGACAAAAGAGTGAAGTGATGTTTTCATATGTCGTGCCAAATATTTATTTAATAAAGGAGTTGTATTTAGAAAGAGCAAGGAGCGGCTGGAGAGATGGCTCAGCAGTTAAGAGCACTGGCTGTTCTTCCAGCAGACCCAGGTTCAATTCCCAGCACCCACATGGCAGCTCAAGCTTGTCTGTAACTGCAGTTCCAGGGGATCGCACACCCTCACATAGACACACACATGCAGACAAAACACCAATGCACATAAAAAAAATACGTAAATAGAAAAAGCAAGGAAATCTTAATTTCTGGTAATAAGAAAACAAAATTCACTTTTCAAATTGAGCAGAAGATTCAAAGTGANTNTATACTCAAAAGATAACACAGTCATGTAAGTATATCATTGAGTGGTTAAAGGAAAGCAAATGAGAATCTTTGTGTACCTATAAAACCATCTAACGGTAATTCACAGTGTTGGTGAAGGTACTGCNGAGTTAAAGTTCTTCCACACTNCTTCTGGAAATGTGAAATGGTACCANCACTTTGAAGAAACAGGGTAGTGATCTATAAAACTTCAAATATAGGGCTGGGGAGATGGTTCCGTGGAGAAAGTGCTTGCTATGCAAGCATAAAGATCTTAATTCAGATCCCAGCACCAAAATACATGCTAGGTTTCGTGCTACGCTTGTAACCCCAGCACTGGGAGATATAGACAGGGGTATCCTAATTGCTGGCCAGCCAGTCTAGATGAAATGGCGAGCTCCAGGTTNGTGAAGAGACCCTGCCTTAAAAACTAAGATGGAGGTAAGGATGACACCAATAGATAAGCAAATAAGCAANGAAAATTTTCACATTGCCAAATTACCAAATTGTAGACTTTATGTGTGTGTGCCTTGTTCTATTTCAGTTGTATGTCGGTAAAGCTCCTTTTACAACAAGAAAAGCCACTTCCCTTCTGTGTGTCACATGAGGTGCATCTTCCTTGTCCCATGTTTTAACCTGAGAACCCATCACATCTCATCCTTTTCGGTCATTGACAAGGTAACATAAAACCTCACTGTGACAAATGTCAAAATGCACACTTCCCATCAGAGAAATATCTCGTGTTCCTTTGTTAAATGTTCAGAGATACATGATTGGGCCTTGTGAGACAAATAACACCCAACTTCATAGGATTTAGGGAAAGAGAATGCATTCAGAAGAGCCCAATCATTCACAACACACACACACACACACACACACACACACGCACACACACACACACACACGCTTGCACGCACGCACACACCGCAGCCTTTTATGTCTTGGCTCAGAAGTGCCAAGTGATGAAATGTAGGCCACCAGATTGAATTACTCCATCGAGCAGCGGCTGCCCTGTGTTAATGGTAATTGCGGAGATACTGCGGTCTTTCTGGGCAACATCTCAGATATTTACCTCCTACCGTTTTTCAATTCAAACCTTTGATGAAAATATTCCCAGTCCTTCTTTAAAGCAGACATCCAACTGTCTTTCTTGACAAAAGCAAGGTCTCTAAATCAGATCCCGACAATTTCTGACACAGCNGTCTACCTAAATCACCTTTTACCTATGTCACTATGTCATTTCCTGAAGGAGAAAGTGTCCATCAGAGGAGCAATTGCTGTAGGTCTCAGGGCGAGAAGGTTGAGCCTGCCAGAAAAATGGGAGAAAAAAGGGCGAAATTATTTGTCCCTTTGACTTGAGTTGAAGAAATTCAATGAGGGGTTGACTAAATATAATAAATAAAAGAGGGTTGCTATTTGTCTTGGAGATCCATATGTGTGAAGGAAGAGAGATCTTGAGATACTGTTTTTAAGATGGAAGGGAGTAAAATTCAAAATTATTTTATTTATTTGTTTGCTTNTTTAGTTTGTGTATGGGTACATGCCCACATAAGGTGATGTATTCCATGTGCATGCAAGTCCTGGAGTTGGCCAGAAGAAGGCATCAGATCCTCTGGAACTGGAATTACAGATGGTTGTGAGTCACCTGATATAGGAGCCAAGAACCANATCCAGATCTACAAGACGAGTATGCACTATTAATTTTTGAGCCATCTCTCTATTCCTTAAAATACCAATTTAATTCCTGTCTCTCCCTCCTCCCCTCCCTCCCTCCTGTTGCTGTTTTTTGAGACGCAGACTCATGTATCCCAGGCCTCACACACTCCATGTAGTCACAGTTGACTTTGAATTCCTGATCCTTCTGCCTCCAGGTCCAGTGTGTGTCATTACAGACCTGTGCCACCATACCCAGCTCCATTTAATGTTTTCGACAAGCTACAGCTTTCAAGGAGACAGAAAAACATAGTTATCTTGTTGTTGCCTTTTGTAAATTCATGTTTTTGATTGGGTACTCTAATCTCACAATATTTAGCAGTTTCTTTCTTTACTCTTGAGGCCTCAGCTTGGTTTCTGGTCTCTCTTGTCCCCGGTGGAACCAATCACACTTCAAGAAATAAAGGTTGTAGAAGCAATGCCCCTGGCATGTGCTGTGAACAGCCCGCTGTTGAATNGTGGTGTTGCCCTGGCTGGAGAACAGGATGAGGGAGCATGTAAGCCAGCTCTGCTGAGAAGGTCTGGATGACCTTAGAGTGAACCTCTCTGTGTTGATCTCTCTGGCTGGTGTTGGTTGGACCCTAATCTCCCATTTTGTTGGAAGAGTGTACTTGCTAATTACTTTTCTGGATCNAATTGTAACATCATATGTTTGATGGATGGAGCCCTCTGGGGACTTGGCTTTCCAGGTTTGGTGAATGAGCAGCTGAAGGCACGGCAGGCTTGCTCCCTGCTGCCAGCCTGAGTGTGTTCTTCCCAAGTGGATGCCTCATTGTGGATAAGCTTTGGAATGTTATTTGTCTGGAATACTGTCAGATAGTGATAGTGACTGTGTGTGTGTATATAGGTGTGTAAGGACATATGTTCTCACATTTGTATGTGCATGTATATGTACTTTGGTACGGAGGCCAGAGGTCATTGTTGGTATCTTCCTCTATCCTATTCTGTTGTGGCAAGATCTCTCTGAACCCAGGGCTCATGCATTAAGCTAGGCTGCCTGGCCAGTGAGTTCCAGGGTTTCACTGACTTCTCATCTGTGCTAGAATTACAGATACACATCACCTCACCCATCCTTAAAAACAAAAAATCCAAACAAGCTACATCTATTTAGTGTGCATCCTATGGTTTTTTTTTTTTTTTTTTATGTAGGTGCTAGGGACTGCAAGTATGCATTTCCATGCATTGTTCACACAGTGCTGAGGATAAAACCCAGGGCTTCGTGTACGCTGGCTCAGACCCTTGAACCCAGCTTTGGACTGGAGCCCGTGGTATTATTGCCCTCCAAGGTTTTCTACCACTTTGCATTGTTCCAGCCAGAGCCTGATCAAATTTTAAAACATCAAGCAAAGCTATAGCATGGAGCTTGGTAAAATTAGATTTGTGAATAAAGCGTGTAGGTTTTAGAATCTCAGAGTGAGAGAGTGAAAAATTTGAAAAAGGAACAAGTGTTTTCAGGTGTCTTCCCACATGGGTCCTTGAATGCAGCTCTTGTTCTGATGTGGTCGAATAGGTGTGGGAACACAGACTCCTTCGAGGAGCTTGCATTTCTCCAGTCAGAGGTAAAAGAAGGAGTCAGCTTCCTAAAGATGTCTCTCTCTGTGGCTGCCGTTCGTTCCTGTTCTCTTTTCTTCCTGTCCTCCTCTGGTTTCTTTACAGATTAAAGGCTTGGATAGGCCACAGGAACATAAACAGCTTATTGAGAAAGTGGGGGAATCATAGGTTTCTGAACCCCTAATGTCTGTGTCTTCCAGGTGTGCTTGAGCCCTTTAAACTGAAACCCAAACCTGGGTTTGCCCTGTGCTATAATACATACACATACACACAGACACCACACACACACACACGTCTNTGTGTNTATGTGATCAGTATATATTATATATAGATAAAATGCATGCAGAAGATGTATAAAGAGGCTAGATAGATATCAACAGAATGTATGTAGAAAGAATATATATACAGAGACTGTGTATAGAAAAAGAGAGAATATGTAAAGAGAGAAAATATTTAGAGATGGCGAAGGGACCAGGTCCCCCAAATACCTTGTAAATCTATGTTCCCCATTGCCTGTGTTCTCCAGGGTGGCCCCTACTCCTAGCAGCCCATTCACATAATTCATGAATAGTGTCTGTCTTCCTGATCTAGTGACCTTTCAGGATCCCACCTCAGACTCTTGCTGTGTCAGACATTAAGGCTTCAATACTTGTATTTTTATGGGGTGCTTCTTAATATCCAAACCAGACTGTGGACTAGCTGCCTGTATGATATATCAGAAAGAATAGTTTATGGACTGTCAAGACCTGNAAATCTCAAGCTGTGTTCTCTTAGATACTGCATAGAGTTTATTAAGCATCATTCATTCTCTGTCTGTCTGGTGCTCAGACATAGCCCTATTTTATATATTCCCTTCATCACTGAGAGGGATATGTAGTTATGTCCTCATGGTGTTCTCTATTTACTGATAGTTTGTAGCATTAAAAAGGTTTCTTCTAGCATACCAAGATTTTCTATCTGTCTTTCATCCCCAAATTGTCTTTTTTTAACATATGGCCTTTTTAGCAACATGTGAAATTCAGGTGGTTCTCAACCACCTTCACTTCAGGGNCTTTAGTAACTTAGTTGAACATTAACAAAATATCTGATGGACAGTACATTCTGATTGTCTTAAAAGACCATAATGTACTTGATGAAGTATCCATGAAAGGTAGTTTACTGTGATTAACAACAGTGACCAAAAGCAGAACTAGGGGAAGAAAGGGTTTATTTTTCTTATAATTCCAGATTACACTCCATCAATGATAGAAGTCAGGGCAGAAATTGAAGCAGNCACCATGGAGAAATGCTCTTGTTGCCTTTCTCATTGGCTTATGCTTAGCTAGCTCAGGATCACCTGCATAGGGACAGTGCTACCCACAGTGGTTTTGGCTTTCCTATATATATTAGCAATCCAGACAGTCCCCCACAGACACACCCACAGGCCAGTATGATTAAAGCAGTTTTTCTGTTGAGGCTTCCTCTTCCCAGGGGACGTAGGTTGTGTCATGTTAAAAATAAAAACTAATCAGGTCAGTGACCTTCTGTAGTTAGAGAGACAGCCAGGATGTTGAGGTCCTGTTGATTGAATGATGTTCTTCTAGCAAGAATGGTTTGCTAGCCTTAGTTTTAAATATTTTTAATAGTATTTATTTATTTATTTATTTATTTATTTATTTATTTATTTGTGTGTGTGTGTGTGTGTGTGTGTGTGTGTGTGTGTGTGTGTGTGTAGGTGTAGGCAGGCACTTCCATGTGCATGCCATGGGATGCTTGTGGAGGTTAGAAAACAACTTGAGGGAATAGGTTCTTTCTCTCTACCCTGGGTCCTGGGTCTTAAATTTAGATTGGCAGTCTTGGCAGAGTCTTGACCCTCCGAACCGTTCATTTTNCAGTCCTGAATGTGCAGATTCTTGAAGACTTCATTAAGAATTCAACTTCTTCAGGATCCATTGGTGGAGGAGCTCCTCATTCATTAAACAAATGCCTCAGAAATGCTCTGTGTGATGGGTTGCTAGGAGGTCTAGGTGATGAAATGTGATGTTGAGCAAAGCTGGCCTTAGACACAGATAGTTTTTTTTTTTTTCTTTCACACTGTTGTAAATTTCCTGACATTCCACTCCAAATACATCATGCTCATGTTGACTCTCCTCCTCATGGCTGTCAGAAGCTGTGCTTCTAGACACTAACATGAAGACATTTGGAAAGGCCTTCATGCGTGGCAGACACTGGGGAGCTGAAGAAGAATGCACCAGCTTACACAAAGCCNCGCCTGCTCTTCCCAAAGCCATCATCGCTTTTGTAGTATGCCCAATGAAATGGTGACTTTTTTTTCCCCCTTTAGCAAATTCTTCTGTGATGGAGCTGTGATTTGCAATAATCTTGTCATACCATGCTCAAAATACGACTAAATGAAGGCATTTGTGAAAGGCAATGATTGTAAATCACATGCAAATTTCAGCCTGGCTGGAATTAATCAATACGGAAACAGAACCTTCATTCCAGACATCATGATGCCACCACTAATCCCACAGTGTTCTATTTCCGTGGGAATTGGGCTTTTATTTTGAGTTAAATCTCCCTTCTTTTTCCATGAAGACGAAGTACAGGGGTTTTTGCTTTTGTTTTTGTTTTTTAAATCTTAACAATAACTTCTTTGGGGATAAGGATTTGTTAGGAAGCAAACAAGAGGAAAATCAAAGACTTCCCCTGGGGGGCAGTTAGCATTTCCTGTTACATTCAAGGTGTTCATTTAGCAAAACTCCCCTTGATTTTTCTCCCGTACTTTAAAATTTTAATTTCTTTTTTAAAAAGCTTTGGGCAATTTTATACATGTATACAATGAATTTTAGTCATTTCACCCCATTACCCTGTCTTGTCGTTCTCCCCCGCCCCCATTTCTCCCTCTGGGCCCCTCCTCCTTTCATGTCTTGTTTTACTGGTTTTGTTGTGACCCACTGAGTTTAATTAGGGCTGCCTGCTGGTGCATGGATAACTCCTTTAAAGGTCCCAGGCTTGGGGCTTAAGAGGGACACTGAGGTGAATTGTCCTTTGGGATAAGAGATTCATTAGGAGACTTATTAATGCCACAGAAAGGCAGCATGACAGCGAGAGACTAGCAGTTAGACAGCTTCCCTGGTCGGCAGACAGATAGGGAAAGGGGCCATGACTGGGAATAAAGATGGTGAACTTCCAAGACTTCTTCCTCATTTTCCTGTGCTGAGACAAAAGCCTGACAACTTCAAGACCTTGCAGGCTTTTTTTTTCCTTCCCTCTATCTGCACCCCTTGCTGATAAAATGGATCAACTCCTTTGAGGCCTAATGGGGACATGCTACAACAGTTGGGGGCAATCATCCACCCTGTCTTCAAACCAACCAGCCNACCAACCCACCCTAAGTCAGGAGAGGAAGACTCTCCAGGGATTTAAAGATCTCAGTCCTAAGGAAGATACTGGATTTTCAGCTTCCTGCTTTCCACCCTTGGTCCTTTTCTCTGTGTGTCCTCCGCATGTGTATGTGTCCTCACCCTCAGTAAATGGCCTTTCTTCAACTGCGGATACTGTCTGCTGCTGTCTGCGGCTTTGAAGGCTGCCCTGCTGCTGCCTCTTGCACCCAAGAGTTTTCTTGCCTTTTGCTTTTTAACTGGTAGAGAAAAACAACATGATAAAACCCCTAGACTAGATATCCTCTTGTGGGGTGGGAGGTTCATCACCACTCCTGGACTAGTCAGCAGGGTCCCTGAGGAGAGAGTTCAGGCCTGTGAGACAGAATGGAGGTCCCAACCTGTAACCCAAATCACCTCTGAGGGAAGGGGACAAGACACAGATGAGCAGCGCTTGAGCAGCCTGTGGTCTGGGTTCTCACAGTTACCAATGTATTCACTAACTGCCAGTAGTGCCTCAGTGAGAGATGGGGACCCCCGGGTTTTTTTGTTTTTGTTTTTGTTTTTCATCTCTCTGAAAATTTTAGGGCTCCTAAAATGGCAGGTAACACAATCCTCATTATTGATTAAGTAGAGAACACTAGTGTCTCAATGGCCCCTTCTCTCATGTTTTAAGGTTAACCATTTGTTCCTTAATGGACAGCTCATCTTTGATTCATCTCTGTTGTTTGGGGGTTTATTTGTTTTGTTTTTAGTTTTTGGTTTTCTGGTGTTTGTTTGGTTTTGTTGGGTTGAGTTTTGTTTTGACTCTGCTTCTTAAGTGCTGGGATTAAAGGTAGGCACCACCGTGCCCATCCTGAGTTTTTTAAACAAAAATATTCGAAAGAAATTATAAGATAAGTATTGCCTACCAACGGGAAATCATGGCGCATTTATTAAAGGGGGACAGTCCCCACCTGCATGACCCCACTAGAAGCTGCGGCCTGCCCTTTTGCAAAGTCCAGGACAGTTAACTAGGCCTTAGTTTTGAAACCAAGGANTAACAGCTGCTGATGAGGTTATTTTCAGTTATTCTACTATCAGAGTAAAGAATAAAAGTAAGGACAGTTGTTTTCTTTTTTTTGGTGTATATGCATATTGTGCATGTTTGTGGGTGCACACGTGTGTGATGTGTATCTGCATGTTTCCACATGCATTTGAAGGCTGTTGTGAGTCATCCTTGGTGAGTCTTCCACCTCATTCATTGAGATAGGGTCTCTTAGCCAAACCCTGAGCTTGGCCACACACA
>LZPO01034963.1:234310-252480 GCA_001675575.1 Neotoma lepida
TGAAAAACGTCCCTGCTATGAGAAGGTATCAGACAGTTTGGCGTATATAAAGAGAGAAGACGGGCAAAAGGAAATACTTGAAGAGATAACAAGTGAAAACTTTCTNACAAGGAAGACAACTTAACACAGATGTAGTCAGGATAGATGTGAAGAAAAGCTTGTCTGTGTACATTGGCGTCAGTCAGCTGAAAACAAAGATGAAGATGGAATTAAAATAACAGCAACCGAAAGATTTACATCGTGTATCATAAATCTGCAATGCAAGGTGAACTTTCTAAGAACCTGAAAGAGTGCAAGACGTTGTTGTGCGTGCCTTGGAATGCTGAAGGAGACAAGACAGTGAGACCCTCTCAAACACACACACACACACACACGCCTATGAGACTAGGGGTGGAGTATTTAGTGGAGAGATGGCTTAGTGGTTGAGGGCAATCTTCCAGAGGACCCAGGTTTAATTTCTAGCACTACCTGACAGCTCACAGCTATCTGTAACTCCAATTCCAGGGGATCCAACACCCTCCTCTACTCTCTGCAGGCACTGCACCATGCACATGGTGCACAGACATAAATGCAGTGAAAATAAATAAACTAAAAATCAAAAAGAAAAAAAAAAGAATGAATGCCTTCAATCTAGTATGCTACATTTAGGAAATATCTTTTTAAATGAGGTACAATTAATGATCAGATGAACATACCATACACTTTTTTGAGGTAAGTATATGTCAAAATTTCTCNGTTAGCAAACCAGTAGTACAAGAGNTATTTTTTCTAAAAACATATTTATTATTTGTTTAGTGTGTATTTTGGTGGGTGTTACAGTGTAGTTATAGAGGTTGGAGGACAATTTGTGGGAGTTGGTTCTCTCCTTCTACCATGTGGGTCCTAGACATCAAACTTATACAGTCATACTTGGTGGCAAATGCCTTTACTTACCGAGACATCCTATTGGTCCAAGAAATGTTAAAGGAAGCTTTTTAAGGAATAGTATTATGGTNCTGTTGAGAACATTTCGTTTTAATAAAGAATAAAAGACATGAGGAATATAAAATTATTGATAAATATGAAGTATATTTTCCTTTAATATTTTTGAAAAGAGATCAGATGATGAGATGGTAAGCCAAAATTGACAAAATGCACATAAGCAAAATACAACCTCTGGCTTGTGTAATTATAGNCCATGATCTAAGACTATATTCATTTTTTAGATTGGTTTCTGTTTGTTTATTGTGTGTGTGTATGTGTATACATGGGACAGTTGAGGTCAGAGGACAACTTCTGCGAGTCAATTCCCTTCTTCCACCATGGGAGTCCTGGGGATCAACAATGTTTGGTTTTTTTTTCCTTCCTTCCTTCCTCCCTCCCTTCCTCTCTCCCTCCTTTCATCCCTTCCTTTTTTTCTTCATAGTTCTAAGAAATACCTTCAGGGGAAAAGACTCAAAGTGATCAATGAATGTCCAATAGAGACCAAATGTAGCTTGCAAAGCCAGCTGTTTGCTCTTGTGTACAGGTTGAAAGCAACAATTGTAATTGTTTTAGAGGATTTGTAACATATGTCAGAATAAAATCCTGACAATAATAGAGCAAGGAAAATAGGGGACAACCGGAAATTTGCCTTAAAAATGTATCCACTTGTAGGTAAAGAATGTTGCAAAAGTAGTGTAAAAGATTAAGATTGTATCTTTTGAAGTGTAGAACAGTCATTGTAGGAAACATTAAGGCAAAGTATAGTTAATCAGTATAGTCAATAAGTCAATAAAAGAAGTGACTGGAAATTATGGAAATTTCTAGGTACAAAGAAACCAAAGCATAAAATGTAGTGGCTGGAGAAATGGTTCTATAGTTCAGAGTGCTCTCTGGTTTCCAGTACCTAAGTCAGGTGGCTCACAGTTGCCTAAAATTCCAGCTGTAGGGCATCTGATGCCATCTTTTGGCTTCCTTGGGCTCCTGCACTCTTGCATACATAATTTAAAAGAAAAAATAAATTGCCAATAAATGTACAAAGAAGAAACTTTGGAAAGTGTAATGGGACTCTACTCATCTTTATTACAGAAAAGTGGCCAGAAAGTAGAGATTGCAAAATTGGATAAAAAACAAAACCCAGTTTTGAGCTATGTTTAAAATGCCATACTAAATGTAAGGATACAGCTGTATTAAGAACAAAAGCATATAAAACAGTATACTGTGAGCCATAATCAAGAAAATTGAAGCCACTGTATTAGCACTAGAGAAAATGGACTTGAGACCAACCATTACCAACAAAACAGTATGCCTAGTGAGAAAAGAATAGTGTTATGCTATGTAATGTTAATCTCTTCAGCAAGGAAAGAATTTGAGACCTGGAGACATANGTTATCAGTTCCAAATAGTTACTGCTCCTGCAGAAGACTTGGGTCTGGTTCACAGATCTCCTGTTAGGCAGTGCACAACATCCTGAAACTCTAGTTCCAAGAGATTTGACAACGTCTTCTGGCCTCTTGGGGCACCTGGGCATACTTGGTGGTGCACCTACTTAACTGCAGGCCCACACACATACACAAGAAGGAAGGAGGAGGAAGGGAGGGAAGGAAGGAAGCAAAGAAATTGAGAAATTTTAAGAGTTTAAAGGTATATGTATACAATAACAGAGCCTTGGAATGTGTAAGGGAAAATCTAATAAAACTCTGGAGAATGAATACAGACCCACCAATGTGGGTGGAGATGTTTATACAAATCCACACAAGGTAATAGAAGTCTTAGCCAGTTATTACCAGTCACCTTGACTCAGTTGTCACTTACAGAATATTTCTCTCAACAGTTTTTAAGTGCACGTGGAGTATTCCTTGATGATATATCATTTTGTGAGTTATAAGATTTAGTAAATATAAAGGCCTGGCCACAGTGCAAGTAACATTCACTGGCTACAGTAGATTTCAGGTAAACTCAGTAACAGGGAGATACACAGAACACCCCCTTCCCCAGATCTTAGAAATTAAATAGCATACACCTAAATAACCCAAGAACAAAAGAAGAACCACAAATTCAACTTTGTTTTAGTGCCTGAGAGCCTTTTATTCACACATAATTAATAATGGTGATAGTTATGGGGCTTTGTTGTGATAAAGTATATAATATACTTTAACTACTTTGGGCTTAGGGGCAAACTCTTTGACTCATTTGGGGAATTATTTTGAAAAAAAATCTATCAAATTTGACAGCTAATTAGTATGTAAAAATACACTTGAAGCCTTCTGCCTTATTTTTTAAAAATATGCGTACATGTTTATTTTCTCTCTCTCTTTCTCTCTCTCTCTCTCTCTCTGTGTGTGTGTGTGTGTGTGTGTGTGTGTGTGTGTGTGTGTAAAAGACCTTTGGGAACTGATTCTCTTCTTCTACTGTGTGGCTTGGCAACCAACAAGAGCCCTGAGGCATCCTTCCCATAAGCCCCTTCTGACTTCTTCCTCAGGAAGTTCTGGAACTGCCACAAATCTAGCTGGACCTCACATTGCTGAGGTGGTGCTGAGGGTTGGTGAGTCCTGAGTTATCTGGGTGTGAATTGGTTCTGCAGGTCTGTGGCCTTTCTTGTCTGTCACAGTGTCCACTGTCTATCCTGTGACCAAGAAGTCTTTCTTCCTGGGAATTCCTAACCACTTCCCAGTATTTATTCCCACTGGAGCAGGAACCATGAGAATGTAGACAACTGAGTCAGGAAGTAGAATCTTTTATGAAACAGAATAAAGCAGAAATGAAAAGGCTGGGGACTTATCTGGGTAGATAGCATGCTAATCTAGTCCTTCCGAAGTCCTGGTCTGAGTCTCCATGACAAACTCTATAGACTAGCCATGGTAGGCTACACCTGAATTCTTTTACTGCATAGTAAGTTTGTTGTTAGTCTAGGATACACAAAATCCGTGTCAACAGCAAACAAACGAAACAATGTACAAAATTCTGTTTTGATTTTTAAAGCACTTGAGTATATGTTTTTGAAGAATAATGCATACTGTGATAGCAGTAAGGAGAAAAATTCTTAATATGTCTCTGAATCAGAGTCTTGAGTAACCTTTATATTTAGAAATTTATATTAGGTTTTGGGTGACATACAGTATTCTCTAATAAAAGAGAATATGAAGTCAGTTATTGCTGGTGGGTGAATGCATTTTGGTTCTTCTGTTTTCCTTTCCCTTCTGAANTATCAGCTGCTATTACAGAGAAGTTTTTCTCCCAAGTGTTAGATTATCATTTCTCCCTTATTGCCAGGAAATGATAATACAAGATGTTCTCTTCTCTGTGTATGTTTATATGATGTGTGTGTGTGTGTGTGTGTGTGTGTGTGTGTGTGTGTGTGTGTGTGCGCGTGTGTGTGTGCGCGCGTGTGCATGTGTATGCCCACAACAAGGGTATAGATGTCAGGATACAAACTCTGGTGTAGGTCCTTCCTTTCCACCTTCTTTGACAGAATTTGTCAGCTGCTTCCCACACCAGCCTGCCTAGCATGTGAGCTTCCAGGGACTCTCCTGTCTCTCTTCCTATCTCGCTGTATGAATACTGGGTTTAAAGACACATGCTATTGTGTGTGACTTTACATGTGTTCTAGGGGTCTGATCCTCGGGTTCTTGTTCTTGCACAACAGACCATTTTCCCATTGATCCATCTTCACAAGTACCTCCTTCTTCCACTTTAAAGCCCACCAACTGAGTGGAGAGTTCAGTACTGAGTCTTACATTTCACTCTCCTGTTTCATGTTAGCTGAGTAACATTGGTCTACAATGGGAGCCTGAGGCTTAGGATTTATTTTGGTAATTTTCTACAGTTAGCGAAAACACAGTCAACATTTTTTTGTAAAATTTCCTCAAGAACTGTTTTAGGTAAGTAAAAAAAAAAAATGAGTTGAGTGCTTCAAATGAGTCATTTTGGAGAAAATGCTATAGAGCTTATGGCCAGCAATGGCTGATTGTCCTTCTAAGCAGGTGTGCTGACACCATAGTATGACATAAAGTCTGCTTCTTTTGTCTTGGGAATTTTCCTACTCATGAATTTACAGCTATGATCCTGATTGTTGTATGACTATCAGTAGTGGGAGTCAAGAGGTAACTCAGTGATTGAGTGCTTTCTGCTCTTGTGGTGTACTTGGGTGTGGTTTCCTGTATCACAACCACCTATAAATCCAACTTCAGCAGATCCAGTGCTCCATTCTGGCTTCTGAGGGGTATGTGCACATACCCCTCCTCCATACACACACATGCACGTTCATACACAAATATACATAATTAAAAATGAAATAAATGACCAGCCATAATGGCTCATGCCTTTAATCCCAGTATTCAGGAGGAAGAGGCAGGTAGATCTCTCTGAGTTTAGGGCCTGTGTGGTCTCTACAGAAAGTTCTAGGCCTACACAGAATGTCAGGACTTCACAGTGAAAACCTGTCTACAAATAAATATTTTAAAAAAGAATATGAGTGCTATATGACTATAGAATACAGGGGTTTCATGAAATATAAACAATAAGAAAAAGTGTAATTTATCACACCTAGAATTCACTTGAATGCTCATTGTAGTAGTTTGAAAGAAAATGGCCCTCAAAGGGAGGAGCACTATCAGGAGGTGTGGCCTTGTTAGAGGAAGTGTGTCACTGTGTGGGTGCACTTTGAGGTCTCCCATGCTCAAGCTATATCCAGGCTCACAGTTCAATTCCAGTTGCCTCCTTCTCCAGTACCATGTCTGCCTGCATGTAGCCATGTCCTGCCGTGGTGATAATGGACTAAACCTCTGAAACTGTAAGCCAGCCCCAATTAAATGTTTTCCTATGTAAGAGTTGCTGTGGTCATGGTGTCTCTTCACAGTAATAGAAACCCTAACTAAGACACTCATCAATTCAGTATCTAAGATAATCTTCATAATAAGTTGCGGGGATATGCATTCAGTCACATCACTTTCAAATTGTTCCAGTATCATTTATTAAGTGGAAGTGATACCATACATAATGGTGATAGTTACAAAACTTTGTATTTTTCTATCATTGTAGCATTTCCAAAATATATAAAGTCAAGATCCTCATATACTTGTAATACTTAGTGAAAAATTCAAAATGATAAAAACTCTTATTTTGGTAGAAATCAGGAGATAAGAGGAAATTTGGTAGTATGTGAGAACTTACTTTAAACAAAACAGAACGGTTTGAGGCTGGAGAGATGGCTCAGTGGTTAAGATTGCCTACTACGCTTTCAGAGGACCTGAGTTCAGTTTCCAGCACTCATGTCTGCAGCTCACAACTGCCTGTAACTCCAGCTCCAGTTCATTTGATGCCCCCTCCCTTTGGCTTCTTTGGGGTCACATGTCCATATCCCTACGTATGTATACATGCATGTACATGATTAAAAATAATAAAAGTAGGGAGCTGGAGAAACAGCTCAGAGGTTAAGATTATTTGTTTATCTTGCAGAGGACCTGAGTTCAGATCCCTGCACCCACATAACAGCTCACAGCTGTTTATAACTGCAGTTCTAGGACATCCAAAGACACTACATGCACATGTCCACCTACGTANGTGCCATTGAAACACTCATACCCATAAAATGTGAATGAATCTTTAAAATAATAATAATGTTTATAAACTTTAGTCTAATCCTTAGAGACATGCACACACATACCCTATGTACCCACACATCCTGTTTTTATCCTCTGTCTTACTCATGGTAGATTCATAGCTAAATATATGTATTAAGGTTTTATGTTATTTCCACTTCATTTTTTGTAGTTCTACTAAATGAACATGCATTTTAAATCAGGGATATTTATTGTGAAAAGGGCCAAGCCCTTTTTAAACAGTAGCTTTTCTTCATTTAACCATTCTTTATTTAATCCTCTCACCTGTATTTTGTGGAGATGAAAATGGCTTAGGGAAAGATAAAATTATGGTCCTTTATTCTTTTTGGGTCTGGTGCATTTACTAGATGATGGGTAGAAATATCAGTCTTGTAGGCATGTGGCAGTGTGCTGTTGTCATCTGCATATCCCATGGGAAAATTCTCACTGCTTGTTCTTTCTGACTAAGCTGACCTCCAACAGGTAACCGAGCCTACCTTAAATTTGAGGCTTCCTTCACAATCGCTCTTTGTGCCCTGCCAGGTAGGATGCTGTTGTCCCAAGCTAATTTGTATAGATGGATGAAGGATGCCAGGTAAGAGGAGAAAGAGAAATGACAGTCACAGTGAGTCCTTCCTCCCTTCTAGCTACACCTCTGCTTGCCTTCCACCCTTTGCTCTTCTGTTCTTGAGGGTGGGGAGCAGCCCCATCCTGGCCTCTGCTGCTAGATTCTCGCCATTAACCGGCCCTCACGGATTTGGTGGGCGCCTCCTTTTCATTAGTATTTGCGGCATGTTCACCAGCAAAATGATTATGTTAGGCAGAGACATCACATCACTTACATTTCATAGCTCAGTGCAATTTTCATAAACTGCAAGGCAACATCCAAAAAAACATGACTCAGAATTAGAGTTTCAGAAGATTATTATATAGACATTATTTCCCTCAGGTCACGGGCTTTAGTCAAATTTGGAGGAGAATGAAATTGCCAACAGTGAAAAGCAGACAGAAAGGTATGAGTTCATGAGCAGAGAAATAACATTTTCATTTGTTCCTTCCCCATGGGAAAGATTCAGCATTCCGGTAAATGGAGACAGTTATAAGAAATGAATTTTTGTCAGCGGGGATGTGATTTTAAGGCTCACTTATCCATTGGCAATCTAGATTCCTAACCCCAGGAATCTAGGAAATTGCTACAGAATGTAGTCTTTATTATAAACAAGTTTTTTTTTTGTATCTCCCCCCCCCTCGTTTTTTCCCCTCGGTCAGATTTTTGAGACAGAGGACCACATTTCTTTCTGTGTTTCAGAGGTCAGATGGCTGCTGAATTCACCTCCTCTGCTTGAGTTTGTCAGCCCTGCTGTTGGTTTGTGATGAGAATTTTCTTTCTTCCCGCAGCATGTACAGCTCTCTCCCTCTGCCTGGGCTTTGCTTTAGCTAACACAAAGTCAACAGCATAGGAAGACACAAACCATGGTGAGGAGTGACTCCATGAACTAACCCTGGCGTTTTTAGGATACCCTGAGCTACTGGTTTCCCTGAGAATCAGGGCTGGGAGGAGGCCTTTCCCACCACCTTTGCTGGCCCCCTCTGTTCAGGTAGCACAACATAAACTAGGAGGCAAGACTCAAAAGGATGGCAAGGGATGCTGCATGGGCTCTGCCTCTCTCCCTGGCATTTTCAAGATGCCATCAGCTGCTGCTTTCCTGGTCTGTCTTTTGGTGCATATAGATCTGAGATAATAAAATATGGAAGANGCTTCCTCCCCTGCCTTTGCTTTTGCTAACACCCACTGTGTTCAGATAGTACAATATCAACAAGTGTGCAAGACCCCAAGGCTGGAAAGGGCTCCTTCACTCCATGGGCTACACCTCTGGCGTTGTCAGGATGCCCTGAGCATCCGCTCCCCTCTCCTCAGTTTCCTTTTNTGTCTCGGGACTCGAGAAACTGATTCAGGGAAACCGACTTTCCAGGTAGCTGCCATTCTCCCAGGTNTGAAGAAGCAGGATTTGCAAAGATTTCTGTGGGGTAATCCCAGACAACCTTCCTCATAATTAAAGAATGTTCTTCCAGGGGGAGATTTTATTTTTCTCCTTCAATCTCATCTGCCGCTGCTCAGCCCATCACTCATTCAAATTCCGCGCAGCGGTCCTCCTGCCAGTATTGTACGTCTGTGAGAGCAGAAGATATTTCATATCACCTAAACCCTTCATTCCTAGAGATGCAGANAGGTTCTGTAATATTAATCTCACCTTTATGTTTTTTCAATTTTTAATAACTCAGAAATATGTATATCTAATGCCTTCTTCCCCTGTGCATTTTTGCCTATTTTAATATTTCCCAACACCATAAACTATTTGCCTGGCTGTATTCTTCTTAGACAGCACCACCACCTGCCGTGGTTTACTGAGAATAAATTGCAATGCCTTCTGTGTTCATATGTCTACATTGTCATGGTTATGAAAATCGTGATTGTAGTTGGTTAATAAATGAAAATCGATGACTCTTGCTTTTTTCATTGGAACAGGAAAGTCATCATAAGCCGTAAACTAAATGTCCAAGGATCCTGAGAGGGGGAGAGAAGGGCTCTTAGGGAGGAGAAGGATACCTGTTTTTCTGCAGAGCATATACAGTCACATTTGTGGGTGTGGGTGTGTGTGCGTGTGCGTGTGCTGTACCCTTTGAAAGGTTGAGGTCAAAGGAGGATACTGGGTGTCCGTCCTTCTGTATTACTTTCTGCTTTATTCCCCTAACACAGGTTTCTCTCAGTGAACCTGGAGTGGGGCTGGTGTCCAGAAAGCCTGACTAATCTTCCCATCTCTGCCTTCCATAGCCCTGGAGTTACAAGCACACACAACTATGCTGGGCTCTGTATTTGAATTTGAGCTCAGGGCCCCATGTATGTGCTGCAAATGCTCTTAGCTGCCAAGCCATCTCTCTGATACCCAGACCCATTTTTTAATTTTTTTTTGACACCTACCGTGGAATGTGTAGAAAGAGGACTGGCTGACTTGTCCAGGTTATTAGACTATGTTGTTACTCTGTGAAGTTTNACTCTAAGTTTTTCATTTTGGGGGCAGTCATTCAAGACAGGGTCTCTCTGTGTAGCCCTGGCTGTCTAGGAACTTGTTCTATAGACGAAGCTGGCATTGAACTCAGATCCACCTGCCTCTGCCTCCTGAGCACTAGGATTAAAGGTGTGTGCCACAATGGCCTGGCCAGTTTAATGGGGTTTTTTTTGTTTGTTTGTTTTATTTTGTTTTAAAGCTCTTCTCTAATATTTTCGTTACAAAGTGTTAATATTAAGCGAGGGATGTGGCTCATTCGATAGCACACTTACTTACCTAGCATAAATGGCATGGACTTTGTCTGTACAAACCATGATTACTACTTTTTTTCAGCAAAGTTCATGTAAACAGTGGTATGGTAGTTTAAATGAACATGGCTCCTAAAGGCTCGTGTGTTTGAGTGCTTAGTTCCCAGTCGTGGAACTGTTTGGGAAGGATTGGGAAGTGTGACCTTGGTGGAGAAGGTGTGTCACACTGGGTGTGGGCTTGAAGGTTTCCAAAGCCCATGCCAGGTCTAGTCTCTCTCTTTCTGTCTGTGGATCAGGATATAGCCCTCAGCTATTGCTCCAGCACCATGCCTAGGCAGGCAGGCCTTGCCACCACACTCCATGAAACTGTAAGCAAGCACCCAATGAATGAGTTGCTTCCTTTTGTAAGTTGCCTTGGTCATGGTATTTCACCACAGCAATCGAACAGTAACTAAGATAAGTGGCATGTTAGGTTTTGAACATACAGGAATAGCCAATTCTCTGTGCTTATGCTTACAGTATTATGATATTTGGCTCCTTGCATAATAATGCTGNTGAGTCTCTTTTGACTGGAATGAGGGTTCTTTATNCAAATTGGGATGATTCTGGGCTGGGAAGGTGGTTCCATGTTAAAGCACTGGCTACACTAGCATGAGGTCTGAAGTTTGAATCTTCAAAAACTCATAAATTACAGGTTGTCGTGGCAGCTCATCTGTAGTTCCAGCCTTGGAAGGTGAAGACAGGTTCTCCCAGAGCAAGCAAGCTTACAAGACTAGCACTATCTGTGAGCTCTTGTTTAGACTGGGGGACTCTTCCTTCCTGAGGAAGGTGGAGGAGCAATTGAGGCTGATTTGGTCAGGCCTCCTTATGCACATGTGTCCACATGATGCATACCCATATTCAAGCAAAATAATGCCTACATTTCACACACACACACACACACACACACATACACACACACACACACACACACACACACACACACGAAAAATTTAAAAAGAAACAATACTGGATTATCCTGGGAAACATACTTTTTTTTTAATTTTTTTTTTCTGTAATGTATCTTGTGTATTTCGCCTGTGAGACTAGGTTCTAGTAGATACAGCTGAGTCTCATAGATTGCCTCTTGTGCACTCAGGGCTCCAATTCTGCAGTTTAGTTTTTTTCTAAATGAAGAATAAAAGCCTAGGCTGTCCTTCAGGAAGTTGGGCTGAGATTGCTCTCATCTCAGATGCTTGGAAGTTGCTTGTCAATAAGTGAAGTTCATATAGAGATTATTTTCTGGGTGTTTATGCCTTTCTCCATTAAACGGATATTAAAAGGTCACTAGCCCCACTTAGAAATGATCAAGGTGGGGCAGGTGAAAGGGCTCAGCAGCTAAGGGCACATCCTGCTCTTGGAGCATATCCTGGTTCAGTTGCCAGCACCCACAGTGTGTGGCTCACAACTCTCTATAATTCCAGCATGGGTTGGGGGCAATGGCTGCTGGACTCTATGGTTACTGCATTCATATGCTCACAACTACCTATAGAGACATAAAATTAAAAATAAAACTTTTTAAAGATGAAAAATAGCATTTTTATAAACAATGAAAAATACCTCCATAACGTTATGTTTTTACAGAAAACATAGCATACATGGAAGGCCTGGCTTAATTANTAACTCTTTTTTTTCCTCTGGCTTTTGAAAAATAAAACTTGAATNTGATTTTTTACTTATCAGTAAGTTTTCTAATGTGTGAATAATAACCATCATGGTTATGCCTAACAGTCACNGAGTTTAGCAAGACACTTTCCTGAACATAAGGCAGGTAACAAGTGACTCATTCTTCACTACCATTTCACTTCAAGTTGCTATTATTATTGTATTTTTTAACATGGTTTCATGTAACCCAGGCTGGCCTCAAACTCAACCTGTAGCTGGGTATNGCCTTGAATCCTCCTGCCTCCACCTTCTGCTAGATTTACAGGCACATATCATCATGACTGGCTTATACAGTGCTGCAGTTGGAAAACAGGGCTTCAAGCATGATAGACAAGCATTCTAGCAGCTGAAGTATACCCCTCCAGCCCCATTCATGAAGATACTACATCTCAGAAAGATACAGCTTGTAGTCCAGTGAGGGAACAGAGACTCGGGCTAACCTGAGAACCCAAACAGTAATACCATTATGGAGAAGTGTTTTCTCCAAGATTAGTCATGCTTATAATGTATGAGCCATGAGATTAAACTTCCCATATATGACCCACCTCTGGCCAGAACATGTGCTTTCTTTTTAGTGCAGTCTGTCTGTTCTGTGGCTCTACTCCTTGTGACCTTGGTTTCTTCAGACATGGCTGGTGTCCCTTAACTTTCTTCCCATCAGCACACTGTGAGTGGCTGATATTCTACAGTGAACATCAATCCTGTTTCCATTTCTCATTCTTATTAAATTAGTTTACTCTGAAAGGGTGAATGTCCATGTGGTACTATCAGATTCTTAGACAGTATCCCAAGAACACTGTAGGAGAAATGTGAATGGTAGTACCATTCTGCTATCATCTAATGATAAATCTCTTCTTGAACAAAATTTGCCTTTAAAGTAGCCAAGACACAGAGGCTTTCCCACCCCCGCCCCTTGGTTCCCTCACCGTTATAAGCAAGGTACTTGCTACTACCTTAAAAAGAGAGATTTTAGTGGAAAGTCTATATTCTTTTGTTACAGTAGAAGAATAGACTGCTTTAGACATAGGTTAATTCAGTATTATTAATCTATATTTCACAAGATAGAACGTTCTCTTAGTCGTTCTTAGAAAGTTCTAATGCATCTCCTCTATACAACAAAGTCTTGGGATATGGAATGCCTCTGCAGCGTGGGGCAGCACCTCACAGACCTCTGTGACTCATGGGTTGTTTATGACTGAGTTTTGATGGACATGACCTCTTNCTGTGTCCCTTTCCCGCCTGGCCTTTGCTTCTGTTTATCTTGGCCCAACCTTTGGCTCAGCCAGATACCACAGTGTTTTGCACTCATCTCAGTAGCCCTGTTCATCTTCCTGAAGTTTGTCATGGTCCTGAGAAAACNAGAGGAAAATCTTATATGACCAAGGCTGGCTGCATCCACTTAGATATGGAGAAGTGGAGAGGAAGCATGGATACACATGTAACTCATATTCTCACCTAGGAGTCAGAGTACAAATTAATGTGATTAGATTCCTCCTTGGCTTCAGTGGTTTCTTTTTAGGCCCTGAAAGATGTGTTTTGGTTCTTATCATTGTAGGGCGGGAGGTGGGACATTTATGAAGAGCAGGGGGTAGCCAGAGAGGATGCTGCACTGTGTGTTTTCAGAGGCATATACCATCACTTTTTTGTTCACCTCTGGCTGTGTCACTTGCTGCCTTGGCAGAC
The DNA here is from genome assembly GCA_001675575.1 of Neotoma lepida. NCBI lineage: Eukaryota > Metazoa > Chordata > Mammalia > Rodentia > Cricetidae > Neotoma > Neotoma lepida. Next base: position 247,574 of record LZPO01034963.1, read on the forward strand.
AGGGGAGCTGCTAAAACCAGTGGATTATAGTGTGTGTACATATGTTCATGTGTGTGCATGTTCATGTGGTGGGTATACTTGTTGGCACATGTATGTAGAAGCCAGAGGTTAAGCCCAGGTGCCATTTCTCAGGCACTTTTTACTTTCTTTTTTATACAAAATCTTTCTTTGGCCTCAAATTGGCCAAGTTACCTTGGTTGGCTGGCTAGTGAGCCCAAGGATCCACTGCCTCTACTTCTCAGTGCTGGGATTAGCCATAATTAACCACCACACCTAGCTGTTTTGCATATGGGTTCTGAGGATTGACCTCATGTTTACAAAGAAAGCACTTTATTGACTGACCCATCTTCCCAGACCTGTGTGCATATTTTTCTTTTTATTCTCACAGTAATTTGGCCAATGCTNGCTACAAATCTCAGGCTTACCTCTCCACAGCCCTGGCTATGAGCTGTCTCCATGTGGCCCATGGACTCACCTTGGGAAGTAGAATTTGCTCCGAAAAAGAAATAAGAGACAGAAATTTAGCAGAACAAAANGGTCCTTTCTTATGAAAGTCGATCTTTTGAGTTTAGTCTGCGTTTTCTGCTCCACAGGGACTGGCAGGCCCTCAAGAGCAGCCCTACCCTGCTTGTTACCAAGTTTAGCATGTAATTCTCATGGCAAATGCTGGGATTAATACTGTGGTTAGGCAGGAAGAGTCTTTCACGGTGGCATTTATCTCCTCTCAGACTCCTTCAGATGTAGCTGTTGTGAAACTTTTCTGGTGTGGATAGTGGTCAGAGGAGCTGGAGTGCCACGGTAAGGCTGTTGGTACCAGGAAAGAGGGGCCAAGGCCTCTGCGACGCCCTGTACAAAGGAGACTTTCTTCACTCTCCCTGGTCCATGTGGTTAGCATAGAAATGGTTTATTGTGAAAGTCTCTCAGCCACAGGTCTTTCTAAAACATAATTGTACCCTCCAGGGAAACCAAAATAAATACCAGCCTAATAAACTTCAGATTCTCAAAAATAAGTGATCCGATTGCATTTCTGTAGTTGAAGAAAAACACGAGAGGTTGGCACGCGTTCCCATTCTGCTTTGAATTACTTCCCAAGCTGCCCTGTCGAAGCAGCTCAGCCCTAAAATGGAAGAAAATACTTTATCGTTCGAAGAAAAACAAATACAGTAACAAAGTGCAGTCCTTCAGGAGAGAGGTAGAAGGAAATTTCTGTGTACATCTTCTGGGTTTCTTAAGAGTAAGATGCATCCATACCCAGTCCTTTGTAGCTGGGGTTAATGGGGCTTATCTTCCAGTGGAAGATTCCACACAGACTTCCCTGTAATTGTCTGTAACTCTAGCCCGGGATCACCTGACCCTCATGCTAGCTCCCCACCTCCTCCTTGGCAGTTTTGCCAACCCTGTGGTTCCCAGGTTGAACACCAGTTGCAGCCTACATTCTGCCTTCAGCTGCGTGTTGTTTTTCTACTCCCAGGTTCTCAGACGCTGACTACCTGCATTCGTCTTCTCCTCTCTCAGTCACATTGGTACCGTCTTGTTCATTTCCTTCACTGTGGCTTAACCCCCATGGTGCCCTGGACGAGTCAGTATTACATTCGATTTGCCTACTGTACTCTTTTATCTATGTGTCTGTGTGTATGTGTATAAGCACATTCACCTGGGTGCCCACTGAAGGCACAAGAGGGCGTTGGATCCCCTGGAGCTGGAGTTACAGGTGGTTGTTTTTAAAATGTATTATTCAATAAAAGAAGGGAAAGAGAATTCGTGGACATCTACATCCCCACAGCTCGAAGAGTAATATTTCCAGTAGCCTTGGACCTGTTACATTTCTAAGCACGCAGCTCTGGGGTGAGGTCATATGATTCTCTCTTTATCATTTTTTTCATATTTATAGTCANCAAATAATACATGGTTTGTTTCTATCATGAGAAAACTGTCTTCCACCCATTATAAGTGTTTGTTTTTATGTTTCCCCCCCTTTCTGTTTCTCAGTTAATTGTGTATAGCTTCTAACCAGGCAGCCATCCTGAGCAAGAACCTACTCATATCACTGNGAGATAGGTTGGAGTAAAACTGACTTTTCTAAACTAGATTCTCCATGTTTCAAAGGCAGTAAATGGGTGACTTGCGGGTATAGGTCAGTTGGTAAAGTGCTTGCCTGGCATGCACAAAGCCCTGGGTTCAATTCCCAGCTACATATAAACTGGGTTTGGTGGTATATTCATGTTATACCAACACTTGTAAGTTACAGATATGAGAATAGTGAATTCAAGGTTGTCCTTNCCTATAAGGTAGATTCAAGGTCAACCTGGCCTAATGGAGACCTTTCTCCATTTCTTTTAAAGAAAAGCATATTCCTATGATATTGGAAACTGATGAATACTTACTTAAGAAGCCTCCATCTCAAGTCATCTCTTGGTCTGTTCNTTTCGGCCATCTGAGTATCAGTGCAGGCTGTGCCCTTCTCCTTCTGTCAAATGGTGGAGGATAGGATGCAGCTGCTGTGAGTCGGCAGCCTGAGTCCACTGTGTCCATATTTCCATTTTGCAGGAAATGGGAGAGAGATGAGGCCAATGGTTTGATAAATTATATCAAAAAATAGTCCCTTCATGCTAATGGAGTGTGAAGAAGCTGATGTACTGGAGATGATCTATAATATTTCATATTTCTCTGAGGAGAAAAATGATAAACCTGATGATGTGTGATTTATTCATGTTTCATCAGATGAGGGGGGAGAAAAATCTTCAAGTCAACTGCCTGGTTCTCACTCCCAGAAGTGGCCNTGTACATTTTTGTGCTAGGATCAGAAGCNGGGTTGTTTTGAGAAATGCTACTGATTGATCACCACACCTTTGGCAGTTGGTTGGGAGAGGGTAATTATGCCAGCATCGCTACTATTTCATCATGGCTATTTTACGGCTCTCCAGCTCCAGGTGACAAATGTGTTAATTATTACATTTCTGATCCAGAACTCTTCTGGCCGCTCCCCTTCCCTCCTGGCTTTGGCCTTTAGTCATTCCCAGCAGCTCAGGCCTGGACAGCGGTAACTTCTGCAATCAAAGAGCTGCTCTCTGGAAGCTGCCATGCTGAGAGGGACATGGTTATCAGGCCTGCTGTGTGCAGACTCTAGCCACAGGGGATCTGGTTAATTCCCTTTCCTCTTCCTTCTGCCCATCACCCTTTGGGTCAAGTGCTGCTCAAAACCAGAAGCTCTGCTGGCTTCTTTAATAACTGAAAATGGCGCCCCTGACTGGGCCATTTCACTCTAAATAGCCCCCTGGAGGAGGCTGGAAACAGAGGTTGTCTTAGGCAAAGAGATTTAACAGGTAGAAATGCCCTTTCTCTTTTTGTTCTTTGTGTCTCCTTTCTTTTTCTTCCTTGGCCATCCCTTTCCTTTGACCACGACCCATAGCAGAGCAACTGTTTAGTCCCATCCTAGCCATTTCCTTCCTGGACTCTAACCTTTTTCTTAACACCCGCNATGTCTATTTTCCCAATAGCCCTGTTAATAATTTGCTAATGTTTTTTGTGTGGTTATATACTGTGGATTCTAAAAAGCTTAAGACTGATCTTTACAAGGAAAACAATTTACATTAGAATACTTTCAGATACCCTGTCCTAGTCAGTGTCACTATTGCTGTGGTGAAACGCCATGACCAAAGCCACTTAAGGAGGAAAGGGTTTATTCGGGTTTTAGTTCCATATTACTGTTCATCATAGAAAGAAATCAGGGCACGAACTCAAGCAGGGCAGGATCCCTGAGGCAGGAGCTGATGCAGAAGACATGGAGGGGTGTTGCTTACTGGCTTGCTCCTCATAGCTTCTTCAGCCTGCTTTCTTATAAATCCTAGGACCACCAGCCCAGGGATGGCAACAACCACAACGGACTGGGCCCTCCTCTATCAATCACTAATTAAGAAAATGCCTTACAGCTAGATCTTAGGGAGGCATTCTGTCAATTGAGGCTCCCTCCTTTCAGATAACTCTAGCTGTGTCAAGTTGACACAGAACTAGCCAGCACTCACCCATTATAAAGACCCTAAAAGAAACATGGGTATGGTAGAGATTCACTGGTGAATGGNAGGGCCTTAAGATCTCAGGACATCCTTGTGAATGACCATTGTGTCCTGTCAGGATGAATCACCCCAATGAATAAATCATCAAGTTAAGACTGNCCTATATCTGGTCTGAAACTATATTCAGTTCATTCAAATTTGATATATTTCTATTGGAAGCTATCACAGGTCATTTCAGGAAAACAAACTTCACTATATATGTTGATTTGATGACTTTGAGTACTTACATAGTCCAGGCTGGTCTTAAGTCTTGTGTAGTTGATGAAGATTTAAATTCTTGGTCTTCCTATCTCCATTTTCCAGTGCTGAGGTAACAGGTGTGTGTCCCCCATACCCATGGGGATCACACTCCCGGCTTTATGCATACTAAGCAAGTTCTGTATTAGGTGAGCTCATCCTTAGCTTAGATATTTTCTTTCAAATCAGAGGAAGGCATTGGATCCCCTGGAACTGGAGTTACAGATGGTAGTAAGTAACCTGGGGCCCCTGCATGAACAAGTGCTCTTACCCACTGAGCTATCCCACTGGCAGAAATTTCTGAAAAACAAGTAAGAAAAAAACCTATCTTATAGACATTAGACCATGTCCACCCATAAACAAGTTCATTTTGTTTTGCAGGGATAAAAAAACAAACAAATAAAAAAAAATCAAAAACTTTGCTAAACCCATCTTGAGTTCATGGTTTTGAGGCCATTATAGGGGAAAACAGATTAACAGGATAAAAGAATACAAATTCATGTAATAAACTTCATGTGAAGAGGGAAACCTAAAGAGGCTTCTTAATGTAGTTTGGACTTGAATCATTCTGAGACAGGGTCTCATGTAGCACAGGCT
>LZPO01034964.1:28757-42023 GCA_001675575.1 Neotoma lepida
GGTCAAAATGATGTAGGCAGAGACAGACCAAATCAGTCACTGACTTGGCTCTCCTTTCTTGTCAAGTACAAACTGGCCCAGTACCACAGACTAATAACAAAAACACCTTGCATTTATATAACACTTCACAATCGCTGGCTTTCTTGTAAGCATTTTCAAGTAATTCTCACAATTAATCTTATGTGGGATACAGACTGAGTACGCTAATCTTTGTTTTATAAATGAAACAACTAGGCAAAGCTTTGTTAAATGTCTGACATGAGGTCACAGGTCTGGAGTGTTGAAAAGTGGAACCCTGATCCAGTGCTTCCTTTCCATCTTTCCTACTTCTGGGAAGTAGGACTAGACCATGAATAACAAATACTTCCCATACATACAGTCCTAATATTTTTTCCCTCACATCCAGGGCAGACATTGCTAGTTGACCATGGCATTGTTACTAAATTTGACCTAGGCTCCTCAGCATCATCCAGGCAACAATTATTAGCTTGAACAAGGTAGCCAAGATGACTGTGTCCAGCAGTTCTAAGCAGAAGCAATACTCAAAGCAGACTCAGAAACAGATTAAGTGCAAAAATCCCTCTAATTAGAAACCTGGTTCAAGACCTCAGAAAATCCTCACAACTATTCCAAGACAGTGAGTCTTACCAATTAATTTGCAGGCACTACAATAACAATGGCTAACTTGTGGACACAAATCCCAGGGGTAAGCAGGACCAGAGAGTGGTGGAAAGAAACTGGTCCAGGGGCCTGTACTCCTTACTTGCATCTACTTGCACATCTGGCACAGACTTAAGAGGAGTCTGAGACTCTGATTTAAACTCAAACATCCACGTTGTTGTGGAACTATATTGTCAAGGGTAGAACATCCATTACTGAGCAGTTACAGCTTGAGCTATGGCTTTCCATTCTTGAACTATATGATACTCAGACCTCTGTTTTTAGTTTTGTCCACTGCTCTGCACTTGACAGGAGCAGAGCTGGTGAAATCCAGGCTTCCCTGCTTATGCTGTTTTGCTACTCCTGTAAGCAGGCTGCTCATGAAGGCATGCGTTGTTCTGGGGGGAGAGGTCCCATCCTCCTATTACGAATTTGCTGAGTATCAGAGCACACACTGTTTACTTATCTTGGCAGTGCCAGTGCAGAAGGTTCCAAAGCGCTCAGGCACAACAGCAGTATAGCCTCCTGACCGTGGCCTTGGCAGGGGCCTCCTGGGTCAGTGCCCTAGTTTAGAGGGCAGCTGCCCTAATGTAGAAGTAGCAGTGACTCCCTTGGTGGCCAAGGTCTTTAGTGTTGCTTAGGGAATTGTCCCTGAGAGCTTGAATCTGCTTCTGTAGCCCTCTCAACAATTCTAAAAGCCAAATAAATCCCTTCTAGAGAAAACAACTGGGGTGGATTCCACTCTGCTACTGGCTGGCTTATTCTGCCCTCAGCACGGAGATTCTGATAACACAAGAAAAGCAACCTAGGCTGAATCCTAGGGCCTTCTTGCTTTATCAAATGTGTTCATTTTTCCAAAATTTTTCTCAGCTTCTACCCTGTCCCTGGTTCCAGCCTCTTTGCTATGGACTGAACTGCGTCTCCAGTAAAATCCAAAATGTAGAAACTGTAGCTTACAATGTGGTAATATTTAGAGATGAAACGTTTAAAAGGTTATTACAGTAAGGTGATGAGGTCATGTGACTAGGAACCTCAAGATAAGGCCAGTGGTCTTATAAAAAGATACAGGAAAGCTCCGCTCCCGGACATGAGGACATGAAGACTTCTGTTTACAAGACAGGAAGAGGCAGGCAGCGACCTCCCCTGACTTGGACTGTGANAAAGGAACCTTGGCTGTCTAAGGCATCTCATCTGTGCACCTTGTTATAGCTTCCTAACCATGCCAAGGCATGCTCTGACCCTTCCTTCAGAGCATCAGCTCCACTTCTCTCTGTCTGCTTGACTTAGATGTACAAGGTTGCTGAGCATTGTCACTCATGTCCTCCTTGATGTTGTTAAAGCCCAAAGACTGAACCCATCACTAGCACAGCACAGCCTGAACTTATAGAAACCCAAGTCTACTCAGCAGCTCCTCAGAATCTACTCTGGGAATGACGAGCAGATGAGCGTGGGTTAAGACTGTGATGTATGACTTGGAATGTGCCTTTGGGTGACAGTGCATTGAGCCTGTGGCAAGGACAGGAAGGACAACAGAGATGGGCTGGCTTTGTTAGCCATGGTAAGCACTGTCATTGGCATCAACTGGAATTTAGAGATGACTGAATGTAAATAATACATTTCTTTGGATTTCCAATTATTCTACAGTCTCTGAGAGTCTTCCAAGGGCTTGGATAAAACCTAACAGTTTCGCTTAGCTACAAGTTCCTGCAAGAAAGTTCCCAAATTCCAGGAGCCTGGATTTGTCTGCTTTCTCCTCCTCAGGTTNGAATGATGCTGTGAGGATTTGCTGCAATACACCTGAAGTCATTTTTGTCTCCTCCAGTTTCATTCCCCCAGCTCGTGAGCTCACAGGTTTCACATGATTTCAGTATGAAGTCATCAGCAGAACTCCAGCCTTGTGGACAGACTTTAAACCCTCTGGATCTTTGAGGAGACTAGAAGTAAGCCCCCACAGCTTACACTGAAACCTAAAACCCAGAGTTCTTCCCAGGTGCTCTTGTGTGTGGATGTTAATATACTACACTTCAGATCTCTCTCTTTGAAAACATTAAGCCTTTCATGCAGCTGCTCCCCTCCCTTGCCTTTCCACCTTCCCTCCCAGAGGACAAGAGGGTCTAGAAGGAGCTCAGGCCTGCAGGAGGCAGGGAAGTTCTAGAGTGCTCTTTTGAGAGTCATGTGATCACATGTAGGAACTGAAGCAGCAGAGATTGTCCAGTGCAACAAGAAACAAAGACCCCATGAATTGCATGAAGATCAGAAAGTGGTGTATGTTTGAAGTATCCATTAACAGAGTCAGCTTTCTGAAACCCAGCCAAAATGTGTAGGCCTGGAATTCTGGAATGTGGAGTCACTGAACATTTCTGATTACCAAAGTCACAGGCAACAAAAATCACATTGTGATATCAGATACTCCATTCTTGTGTGTGTGTGTGTGTGTGTGTGTGTGTGTGTGTGTGTGTGTTTCATCTCTAAGCAAAGACAAGGAAGGAACTCATAAAACAAGATATTCAGCATGAAGACTACTTCAATTTATGTTTCTCATTAAATCATTTTTGATCATATATTAAAATTCTTGTAACTCCATCTAATCTGATTCAAACATGTACTATTGAGTGTCCACTATGTTCCCAGGGCTGGCCTAACTTCTAAGGAATGTAATAGAATTATACTAAATGCCTCCTTTCAGGGTTAAAATATGAAATCTATGAGATAATTGGCAACTGAAGAAAAGCCATTGGCACCATGCATTGCCATCAAATCCTTCAGGAGGTCAGGAGAAANGCCACAGAAGAAAGGCAGATAGCAGAGTGAGCCAAAGTCCTTGAAACCATCTTTGCTTGAACTGGTCTGCAGCTTTGTGGTCTAGTACCCAGGGAGCATTTGGGAAATGCTTAGGCATAAGACATTCATTCGGACCTTCGAGGTAGAGTGTTGTTGTTCCAGAACCCGGAAAGCCCCAAGAGGAGTCTGCAAAGCCTTGGGGATAGCTAGAGACGAGGTCACCAAGCTAACTAGAGGAGAAAATGACAGACNCCTGTTCTTATCCTTCTTTCTTTTCCTTTGTTTCCTTCTCTAGACCTGTCCCCATGACTCCCAAGACACAGTCTCACTATGTAACCCATGTTGGCTAGGAACTCACCGCTCTGCTTCAGCAGCCTGAAGGCTGGAATTATCGGCATGAGATTTCCAGCCCAGTTCATATTTCTGCTTTCTTATTGTTTGGAGGAGACATAGTCAGAAAGAGTCTAAAAAGAGGGCTGAGGAAAGGCTAACAGTGAGAGGTGAACAATGTAAGACACTGGGCAGATAGGAACCCAACATACAGTAGCTCCTTGAGCAGATGCTTATATACTTTNGGAAGTCTAACATTAAAACAAATCTCACCACCATCTTCTTTTCTTTCTTTTTTCTTTCTTCCTTTTATTTTTCTCTGAGACAGGGTTTGTACTGGGTGGTTTTGAGTGTCAACTTGACACAGCTAGAGTCATCAGAGGAAGGAGCCTCAGCTGAGGAAATGCCTCCATGAGATCCAGCTGTAAGGCATTTCCTCATTTAGTGATCAATGGGGGAGGGCCCAGCCCATGGTGGGAGGTGCCGTCCCTGGGCTGTTGGTCCTGGGTTCTATGAGAAGGTGGTCTGAGCAAGTCAGTAAGCTCCACCCTCCATGGCCTCTGCATCAGCTCCTGCCTCCAAGATCCTGTCCTGACTTCCTTCAGTGATGAACAGCAATGGTGAAGTGTATGCCTAATAAACCCTTTGCTCCCTATCTTGCTGTCTGGTCATGGTGTTTTGTTGCAGCAATAGAAACCCTAACTAAGACAGGGTTTCTCTGTGTAACAGCTCTGGCTCTCCTGGAACTCACNCTGTAGACCAGGCTGGCCTNGAACTCACAGAGATCCACCTGCCTCTGCCTCCTGAGTGCTGGGATTAAAGGCGTGNGCCACCACACCTGGCTCACCACCATTTTCTTACAAGCCTGCTCATTTTTCTGTGTTGTCCATTTTGTTCATGCCAAAATTTTTAATACTAGACACTCAGGAGGGAATTTTTTCTCCTTTTTATTGTATAGGAAAGGCAAACATTTTCATCTACTGTCTTATATTCTGTGTCTGGAAATTGCAAATGAGCTCATGAGCTGGATTAGTACATTACAAAAGGGTTCGAATAGGGTCAAGTCCGCTCAGATATCTTCTGCGCCAAGTGAAGACTCAGTCAGTGTTAAGGGTCATCCTAGAAGCAGAGATATAACCTTTAGCCAACACAGAACTTCCCAACACTTGATCTTAGATTCACAGCCCCAGAATCATGAAAAATACACTTCTATTATTTATAAAATACCTCGCTATTGTGATACAGCAGCACAAAAGACTAAGATATTAAACCTTCTCATTTTGGTCCTTCACATGGTAGCCTCAGAAGTCTGACACAGGCCATTCACATAAGCTGATCAAAAACAACAACAAAAAAAACCTGCAATAGACATTACAGAAAACAGCACAGAATTTCCTTTAAAGATTAGATATGCATTTTCCATATGTCTGGTCAAATATCACTTCTGAATATTCCCCTAATGACTTCCTTCAAAGCAGAATGTCAATAAGTTTCACATCCAGATTTATGGAGGCTTTGTTTACAATGGCCACAAGGTCGAAGCAACTCAAATGTTTGCCAACAGATGAAAAGTGCAGCAATTACATGCTCGGGGATATTTTTGAGCCTTAAAAAGAAAGGTATTCTGACACACGCAGTGTGGATGAACTTTAAAACTATTAAGCTAAGCAAAATAAGGGGTCCCAGAAAGGGCAAATACTGTATGATTCCACTCATACAAAGTAGCTAACATTGTCAAGGACATAGAAACAGAAAGCAGAAAGATGGCTACCAAGGGTGCACTTGGGGACACTGGATACAGGGCTGCAATGTCACGATATGAACATCTCTACAGGTCTGCTGCCCAATGATATAAATATGTTCAATACCACTGAACTGGGCACTTAAAATGGCTGTAATGACAAACACAATGTTGCCTATTTACAATAAATAATAAGGACACCTGCATGCAACAGGACTTCAACGTGTGCCTTCAGAATCTGCATCTGATAGAATCTACTTATTGTAGCTGGATGACAATGATCAACTTTTTAACAATAACCCGAGAAAGTTAGCGTATTCTGGGTGGTTAGAGGATTTTTCCCATTCACTTCATCACTTACTCATTCACTTAAAGAAGTTTCCTATGTACCTGCAGTGGTAGAGGGAGAGATCAACAGATCATTCTGCTCTTGGGAGTAGCTGTCTAGTAATAGAGACAGATACAAATACAACCCTGAATCCCTTACAGACTGGACCATATATGAACACACTAGCAAGAAATCCCAATTTATGGGACGGGTCCTCTGAGAGTGAATTCTAGAGAGTGCTATGGGAGGAAGGGATTCTTTCTGGTGGTAGATGAGAAAAAGAAGGACCTACGGAAGCATCCTTGAGGACACATGAGAGGAGGTATAGTAGGTTAAAAAAGAAAGCCTCACATGTTGTTTCTTAGTTAAGTCACAAAGTCTACTACCATGGACAGTTGAGTTGATGCTCAAGGTGAAAAGAGAAAGAGAAATTTGGGGAAAAAGTTAAAAACTCCTAATTTTGCTCCAAAAAATGAAACTGATTTTTTTTCTATTAAAAATGTCCTTAACCATTTTTAGCGGTCGGGAATAACCTAGTAGGTTTATAATGGCTTTTCTTGATCAAAATTAAAGTCNGATATGTAATTTGATGTATCTGGTGGATCCTACATCATCAGTGCAGAATTTTCCCCAAATATAACTCATCCTACGTCAATATTGATGGACAGCTTAGCTAAAACCCAACCATCCAAATTAAAACTGTGGAAAGGGATTCCTGCTGCTTTTGCTCTTGGCAAGACAAATGCAACAGCAGCTTTAACTGTACAGCTTCTGTTTTTCTTCTTATTTTTTGTTAAGAAAAGTAAGAGTTGTTTTTATGTTTTTCTGTGATAAGAATAACTTTTTAAACAAGTCATATAGATTACTCATATTTTTAAAAAATAAACATGCAGATGAAAGCTGGGGATGGAAGAGTGTTTGTCTGCTGTCTACAAGGTGCTAAGACTGATCCCCAGCAACACACACACACACACACACACACACTCTTCAAGTGACACCATTTCATTGTCTTTATATTGGCCACGTAATCAGAAATAGTTGGGACCAGATATTTATCTTCCCTTACTCAGTTTTCTTCCTTTCTTTTGCTGGTTTTATTTTATTTTGACAGTTATATACAAAGCAGTGCGATCATAGTCATACCCCCAGCACCATCTCTTATCCTCTTCCTACTCCTTCTTCCTAGCCAACCCTCCTCCTGCTCTCATGTTGTTATTGCTGCTGCTGTTGTTGTTTTGAATGTGTCTCACTGAGTTTTATTAGGGTTGCTTGTGTGAGCATGGGTAACAGGTTATTTACTATAGCACTGGGCAATTTATCTGTGGCTAAACCACCAAAGAAAAATGACTTTCCCTCTTCTGGCAGCCACTGATTTCCAATAGTTCCACACACCATTCCTAACCATGATGGAATATTATCGGGCCCAGTCTTGTCTGAGTCTTGTGCAGCAAGCCACAGCTGTGTGTCCTCATGATTCCAAAGGCCATGCCATATCCAAAACAGCTCTTGTGATCTTTATGCCCCCTATTCCATAATGTTCCATGGGCTTTGGAGGGGGAATGTGGGTGCCCCATTTATAGCTGAGCACTCAATCAGCATTCACTTCCTCTTGGCACTTTTACCAGTTATGAATCTCCACATTAACCATTGCCTACCCCAAAAGAAGCTCCTCTGACCAGCATTGAGAGCAGCACTAGTCTATGAATAGAAATAGAAATATTTAGAAGGCAGCCTGGGGCAAGACCTTGCCACATACCCCTGGTTGCCCTCATACCCATAATGTAGCCCAGTTTGGCCCGAGACTCATGGCAACCTTCAGCCTGTGACTTCTCAATTCTGGAAATTACAGATGTGTTCCACTGTGCCTGGCTTCATCAATCATTTTCTACAAGTAACAATCTACTATCTGTTACCCTCATCCCTTTAAGGAATCAGTTATAAAAAGCAACAAAAGAACTATGAGATCTAATTACAGGTATTGTGCAAACCAAAAGTAAAGCTTTAGGGGTTTAGGGTAGGAATTGTTTAGCAATTGTTACTGAACTCCAGGGAAACCACTGGTCAATTGGCCTCAGCAAAACAAAACAAAGAAAAGAAAACTCTTAGTGGCATATGTATGTCTTGGTGTCTCTAAAGAAACAAAAAAAAGAATAGTGTTCAATAATTGTAGTGTTTCGTTTTATTTCTTTGTTTATTTGGAGGTTTCTTTTTTTTTTTAAATTGGTAAAGTTTTTGCCATTGTTTCAAAATAAATTGGATTTTAGCTCTCAGTGCCAGAATACACACACACACACACACACACACACACACACACATACACACACACGTGCACGCACGCACGCTACCACCACCACCACCAAAACATCGTACCCTCATTTTGAACCTGAATCATGTGGTTCCAATTAAATGCTTCAGAAGGACTTAAAGTCATCTGAGAGCCAGCGGAACACAACACACCATGTCCAGTGACACAGCAGAACCTAGCTGTGTGGTGGCTGGAGTTTTCGCGGCAGCATTCCTGGATGAAAGAAAGGACATGCTGTATGAGCACCACCTAGAAAGCATTTGGGAAGTAGAGTCTTTCCTTTTCATCACAGATCTGGGTCCAGGTACTTATGAACTACAAAAGCCCGAAACTGAACTTGTACAAAAGCCCGAACCTGAACTTGTACCCGGAATTCAGTATCTTCCCTAAAGCATCCTGGGAGCCTGTTGGGCCCTGCTGTTGCCAGTCGCTGAGCAGTGAAGAGATGGGGAAGGAGGTGGGAGCAGGAAGTTCATTTGAGCAGAGGCAGGAGAACTTGAAGTGGTGGTTGCAGATGATGGCAGTTCTAGAGTATCAGATGTTTTTGAGTGTCAAGGAAGGGAGGAGGCTATGCAAGAAACTATTGTCCAACTGGAAAGGCAGGTTGGATTCCCAGGTACTGCCCTGGAACAGGAAAAAAAATTCACTGGGTTTTAAGCACTAGGGGAAGTAATCAGATCAGATAGCACAGGTGACAATCAACCCAGATGATTGTTGTAAGTGAGAAAATGGGTACCTAAGTTAAGGTTGGAGGCATTGAGCTCTGGATGGTGGGGATCAAAGAACGAGAAAGATGGCCTGGCCCATGTCTTCTGGAGTCTTTCATAATACACACTGAATCTCTGACTCCGTCTTAGTTTCTTTCCTGTTGGTATGATAAAATCAACTGAAAAATGGCAACTTGAGTGGGGAACTGTCCATTTCAGTTCCAGGTTACAGTCCATCATTGGGAGGACTCAGAGGGACAGGAGGTCTAGGCACTTGGTCACGTGGCATCCACAGTGAGGAAGCAGAGAATGAATCTCATCTCCCTCTCTCCTTTTCATGCAGTCCAGGACTCAGCCCATCAAATGGTTCTGCCACAGTGGGCAGTCCTTCCCACCTTAGTTAAGAATCAAGCTAACTCCCCACAGGCACGTCCAGAGGTTAACCTCCAAGATGAGTCTAGATTCTGTAAATCGGCAATCGTGGAAGCTAAGCAAAAATTTTGCTTTGTTAATTAAAAAAAGGGAGGGGAGGGGAGACAAAGTAAATTTATATACTTTGACCTAACTGGATGATGCAGCAGACTCTTGAATAGGAATAAGCGTGTCTTCTATGATCANTAACTGTTCTGACTCAGCACAGTTACTGAGTTGCTGCTGCCATCCCCACCTCTCTAATGACAGCCTCTCCTGCTTTATGACCTGCTCCATGGCTGTACATGGGGAAGAAGCCAGCAATAGTCCTCTTTCCTCATAGGGCTGGTAGAACGGAAACNTCACCTTACCCCCAGGTTACCCCCAAGTTGCCAGAGAACACTACCACTGGCATGGTGAATTTTCTCCTTTGTTATTGCACGGGGAGTTGAATCTAGGACATTGCTGGGCCACTGAGCTGTCCCAGCCTCTTTTATTTTATTTTCAGACAGGTTTGGACTATGTTGTCCGGTCAGGCCTTGAACTTGCGATCCTCCTGTTCGGTTCCTGGAAATGCAGGCTTGTAACACCAGATCCAGCTGGCATACTGAATTTTAACTTGAAGTACGCTGGCTCTTCTCCTCTACTTTTGTCCTCTCAAAGAAATAATGTGATGTATATTAGCTTGGTTATAGAAGACTAGTTACAGACAAATTCTTTCCTTTTATATTATTCGACTTTCTAGTTCCATTGACACTGCCTCTTAGAGAAAGGTTTATGGTTCAAACAGTGGCCTTCCAAAGGATCATCTAATGTTCATCTAAACATCTAAATGTTCCCATATACTTAACAGTGATGATCAGCGTAGGCTTCCTCGGTTCAGATCCTGTCCTTTTCTCATTTAAGCCAATTATTAACCTCTCTGCCTGATCCCTCAATGATAAATGGGGGTGACGGTTGTTGTTACCATCTGCCGAAGGGTGGGAAGGGATCTAGCCAGACAGGTTGATAAGATTGAGCACCCCTAACCCTAACCCCCAAATAAGAAATTTGAAATGCTTCAGAATCTAAAACTTTTTGAGCATTGACATGACAGCACAAGAGGAAAATTTCACATGTGACCTTGTGTAATTAGTCCCAGGCAAAACATGGATGCATTAGAAATGTGTAAGATTACTTTCAAGGCTCAAGTTTGAGGAATATACCAAGTATGAATAGATTTTGTGTTTGGACTTGGGCTCCAACCTCAAGACACCTGTTTATGTAAGTGCAAATTCCAAATATTTGCAAAGTTCNAGGATCCAAAAGATTTCTTATCCCAAGCATGTTGGACCATGGACCATCAGCCTGTAGATGGAAAGCATTTGACAGTGTCTGGAACAGCATCGGTGCTTAGTAGGCATTCGTCAGTGTTAACATGTCCATTCATTTATCTTTCCTGGAATAAAAAGAGGAAATCTAATCAGAGTGTTAGTCTAATTGGTAGGCAGAGTGCTACTCGATTTTGAGGGCCATTTTCTTTCATGTTCTTGGCAGGTAAGAAGANAATACTTCCATACTCAATGATAGTCCTCATTGTCTCAAAGCAGAAAGCCTTCAGCAGAAGCAACTGGTGGTACAGCTGGGCAGGATGCAGTGGTGTGTAACTACAGATCTATGTTCACATTAGAAACAAAGCCAATGCTCCAGATACAGGCATTACCAATATGTCTCAGTTAGNGTTTCTATTNCTGTGAAGAGATGCCATGACCACTGCAGCTCTTAAAAAGGAAAATCATTTCATTAGGGTAGCTTACGTTTTCAGAGGTATAGTCCATTATCATCATGAAGGGACATGGCAGCATGCAGGTAGACGTGGTGCTGGGGAAGGAGCTGAGAATTGTTACATCTTGAGCAGGCAACAGGAAGTGGTCTAAGACACTGGGTGGTATCTTGAGCATATATGAGACCTCAAAGCCTGCTCCCACAGTGACACACTTCCTCCAACAAGACCACACCTGCTCCAACAAGGCCACACTTACTAATAGTGCTACTCGATTTTGAGGGCCATTTTCTTTCAGACCACCACACTCAAAGATCTATTCCCTGCAGAAATATGTAGGTAACATATTCCATGAAAGAAAAAAAAAAGATGACAAATCTGAAATTGGAGGCTGTCAGTCTCATGGAGCTAGAAGACAGAACCAGTCTCCTGCATCTACCCTGCAAGCCCCATGCCTTCTGTTCTCACCATTCCCGTTGGAAACTGGAATTGTTCATCTTAAACAATATACNCTGTAATGTTTCCAAAATATTCCAACTAAATTTCCAGAAGATAGACAATGGAAAATATAAGAACATTAAAACACTATTGCAGAAACAGAACACTGCCCTCCACAGTGTAGACCGCTTGATATGCCACTGCGAAGCCAATGTGGAGTTAGGTGAGTATGGCTTCTGATCAAACCAACTTACCCTCCAAACAACAACCAATACGTACTCTCAAGTTTCCTGGAACATGTTTTGAAAACCCAGTGTAAGAGTGAGAACATTTTCCTTGAGGGAAGCCATATGGGCTCCTTCAATGATGTCTCCATGGGAAATACAAATTAGCCCTCGGGGTTTCTCACTCTTACATTATTGCCAATGCACCCAGTCAGATTCCTTGTTGGTAACCTTCATCTCACAGAAGGGTAGATTTATGGAACTAGTAGCATTAATTTCTTATCCTTTAAAACCAGAAGCATGAAGCTTATAAAACTTATTATGATAATCTTGGATAGTATTGACCATAGATTGCCATACTTGAAAGGTTATATTTAGACATTGAATTCCATTTCCCACACAAATAGGAATTCCTTGTACTCCACGGTATAATTTTTAATCATTTTAGCCTTCTCCATTGGCTAAGCAGGACCTCGGTTGTCATAAGGACCAGGTAACCAAGAAGATTCATTAACCACCACAGGAATACCATATCTCCCCAACTTAACTGCTAAGTTAACTGGAGGATTAGGAATAAAGGCCCACTAAGTATGATCAGTCCCTATTACCTGTACAGTTACTACAGANAGCATAGCAAGGAACAAAGTTGTAACATTCATCAAGGGTTTCTGAGTCATTCAAAATATCACCTCCCCTTTGTCACACAAATTCTTAAGCTGTCTCCAGGTGGGAGGATTAGCTGTCTGCTCCAGAGGTCTTCTGTGTCTTTTCTTTGCCAGAGGCATCTCAGCAGCTGAAGCATCCAAGAGACTCCTCTTGTTCATGCCAGATTTTTTTCAATCTTGATGGTATCCATAATTTCTGTCTCCTGTAGAAACATAAGCTTAGGCTCAGCCCCATCTTAACACTTTTCCTGGACTCCATAAAGATGTTAAAAGATTTNTAATACATGGGCTGACTCAGCAGTTCTTTTCACAATCCGATGTCTTTTAGCGACTGTTGTCCCTGTTTCATTAGTGTTTTGAAAAAAATTAAAGTTAGTAAAGCTCTATGCAGTCTATCCCTGGGGGTCCTCACTGGACTGTGAATATAGCTCAGTGTTAGAAGACTTGCCTACCATGTGCACAAGATCCTGGGCTCAATCCCCATTCGTGAACAAAATAAAAGGAAGGAAGTGGGCTTGCCTAGCATGAAAGCTAGCGATGTGTGTCTTTATCTTTCAAACACAGAAAGCTCAAATTATTTGTCAGATATGACCAAGGTAAAGAAACCCAACAAATGAGGTCAAGATCCAGAGAGCCCTTTGGCTTCTCCTCCCAAAGCTGCCAGCTATGAGATGACTCCTTGTTCCTTAGTCTCCCTGCTTGGTTCCTGATGTGGTGTGTTGAACTGTGCATCATCTAAACCATGTANGTATATGTTGACTTCCTAATTCTCCGTATCTCAGAATGTCGCCTTATTTGGGAACAAGGTCACTGTGGGTGTAAGTTAATTAGGATGACANGGATGGGCTCTCATTCAGCATGATGAGTGTTCTGCTGCACACAGGGAAAGATGTCAAGACAAGAGTGGGAGCAAG
>LZPO01034964.1:115616-130396 GCA_001675575.1 Neotoma lepida
TGAGACTCAAGTGATGAGTCACATGACCTTATCTTTATCTTAATGACCTCTTTCTTTATAGGCATTATCTCCAAATACAACCATCTTTTTAAGATACTGTGGATTAGAATTTCAACCTTTGAGTGTAAGGAAGCATAACCAAGTACTCACCAAGCAGCTCTCTAATTCAAAGGCTAAATATATATGCCATTGCTTTGTACAACAAATATGAGCTAATAAAAAAATTCAGCTAAACTCCAAACCACATGCAGGAATGACTTTAAATTTCTCTTGGTTATAAGTTTCCCAAGTTCTAAACCTGTTATTTGTTCCTAAAAGTTATAAGACTCCTAAAATATGTAAGACACTATGCTAAATTTGCTAGAAAATTACTGTTGAATCGAATATGATTTTCTTTTGGCATCTGTTACTCCAGGCCTCTGATACTGAGCCAATTCTCTCCCTCACAGACTTAAATTCAGGGCTCACGCTTCTGCAGAGAGCACCTCAGAGGGCAAGGGANACAAACTTACCGTAAATTCCAGCCTGCACTATTGAACTTAGATTCTCCCAGAGCAGGAAGACTTTTGAAGTCCTCTATAATCTATCACATCCCCTCACTCCACAGTGAGGAAACTAGGGCTCAGAAATCCAAGTGACAGAGTGGAGCTTTGGTGGCTAGAGTGTAACTTGAACAAGACATNCCTGGGTTGGAGAACTGGCTCTAGCATTTGTCAAATCATTTGTTTTGTACCTCAGTTTCCTCCTTTGAAAAATAGTAATAGGAACTCCCAATCTCCTAGAGCTTTGTAAAAATTATGTAGCTTAGCCGGGTGGTGATGGCGCACGCCTTTAATCCCAGCACTCCCTCGGGAGGCAGAGGCAGGCAGATCTCTGTGAGTTTCAGGCCAGCCTGGGCTACCGAGTGAGTTCCAGGAAAGGAGCCAAAGCTACACAGAGAAACCCTGTCTCGAAAAACAGAACAAAAACAAAACAAAAACAAAACAAAACAAAACAAAAAAATTATGTAGCTTGTCTTAGTTAGGGTTCTTATTTCTGTGAAGAGACACCATAACCATGGCAACTCTTATAAAGGAAAACATTTAATTGAGGGTGGCTCGATTAACAATTTCAGAGGTTCAGTCCATTACCATGGTGGGGAGAATGGCAGCATGCAGGCAGGCATGGTGCTGGGGCTGAAAATCCTACATCTTGATCAGAAGGTAACAGAAAGTCAACTGAGACACTGGGCAGTATCCTGAGCACAGGAAATCTCCAAGCCTGCTCCACAGTGACACACTTCCTCCAACAAGGCCACACCTCCTAATAGTGTCACTCTCTGTGAGATTATGGGGACCAATTACATTCAAACTACCACAAAGCTATTTCCTCTGAGTGGAAACATTTCCTCCTGGAAGAAAGAAGAAGGTTTAGAAGACTTTGAAGTGAAACTACAAGCTTCAGGAAGCTCACGAAACTTACAAGATTCAAAAGGCCCTCCCCAATGCGATATAAGTGGTACCAATTGCTGAGAGAGGTCTGGCAGTCCAAGCTGCCTAAAAGTTAGGCAGGGAGCTCCAGGGATACAGCTTTCATGAGGCCTCACACATGCTGAGGTGGGCTTTTCAGTGTTCCAGCTGCCTTTGAGTCAATCATACATCTGTAAGTAGCCCCTTATCCATATTCCCATAAATAACTCCAATAAACCCATTGACTCACTAGGCTAAGCATGGGTGGAATACTTTCTTTGGTCTGTCTTTGGTGCCCTGTCTGGAATGAAAGGTCATACAACAGGAGGATGAAAAATGAAAATAAACACACAGTAGAGTCTGCAGTGAATCCCAGACACTTGATAAAGGTCAAGCTTATTTATGACAATGTTGGGGGTGTTAGAAGAAACTCCCTGCTGAGTTAATTCTCCCTCTGTCTCTTGGGGATTCAGATGCAAGCCAGACCCTCATTTGTCAATAAAGCCCTAGAAAGACTTTCTCACTTGAAGTGGGATTTGGGCTAGATGACTCCTAAAGTTTTTTCTTCATGCTGCGTCTATGATCCCTTAAAAGCTGAGAAAGCTATTTGAGTTATGGCACTTTCTTAGATAACATTTAATCTGCTCTGTCTTACAGTATGCCCTCAGCAGCATCTCTGGAGGCATTGTTTCTGATTCAGTATGCTAAAAATGTACCTCTTCATTCATTCACTCACACATTCATTCATTAATTCACTCTGTGCAATTACAATGAGCTTACAAAATATGCTTGGTTCTGTGGTAGGCAAAATTATATATATATATTATATATATATATAAATTTATATATATATAAATGAAGACAAGCTTCATCCTCAGGGATGCACACAGAGAAAGCAAGTAAACTTGTACACAGTTGATTTATGAATCAACCTCCACACTCAGTTGCTACTTCATCCTAGGACATGACTGACTTTCTTCATGATATGTTCTGCAGGTTTACATCTTGGTAAAATAGAAATTTGATAAATTATCAATCATACCAATTTTATGCCTGATAATTACAAAACCAGTTAGAAAAACATACCTCCACCCTCCTGCCACAAGATGCTTAGCTAAGCCTAAAATAGCTGAGTTGGGATGATTTCATGGACTATTCGACTTCTAATTTCTAGANTACAGGATAATTTCAACAAGGACTGTACTGGGCAATTACTGAGTCAGCTACACACTTGTTTTACTGCCTTTTCAACTTTTACAGTTAAGAGGAGAGGAGAGCCACATGTTATCACATAACATTTGCCTGTGATTGAGCTTCAAGCCATCCTGCCACAAAAATGACGACCACTAAGAAAAGATTATTTAAGGAAGCCACAGGAGATGGAAAAATACAAGAATATTATTCTTTATATCTAAGCAGCATACATCTCCAACTATACTTAANCATGGCAACTCTTATAAAGGAAAACATTTAATTGAGGGTGGCTCGATTAACAATTTCAGAGGTTCAGTCCATTACCATGGTGGGGAGAATGGCAGCATGCAGGCAGGCATGGTGCTGGGGCTGAAAATCCTACATCTTGATCAGAAGGTAACAGAAAGTCAACTGAGACACTGGGCAGTATCCTGAGCACAGGAAATCTCCAAGCCTGCTCCACAGTGACACACTTCCTCCAACAAGGCCACACCTCCTAATAGTGTCACTCTCTGTGAGATTATGGGGACCAATTACATTCAAACTACCACAAAGCTATTTCCTCTGAGTGGAAACATTTCCTCCTGGAAGAAAGAAGAAGGTTTAGAAGACTTTGAAGTGAAACTACAAGCTTCAGGAAGCTCACGAAACTTACAAGATTCAAAAGGCCCTCCCCAATGCGATATAAGTGGTACCAATTGCTGAGAGAGGCCTGGCAGTCCAAGCTGCCTAAAAGTTAGGCAGGGAGCTCCAGGGATACAGCTTTCATGAGTTCTCACACATGCTGAGGTGGGCTTTTCAGTGTTCCAGCTGCCTTTGAGTCAATCATACATCTGTAAGTAGCCCCTTATCCATATTCCCATAAATAACTCCAATAAACCCATTGACTCACTAGGCTAAGCATGGGTGGAATACTTTCTTTGGTCTGTCTTTGGTGCCCTGTCTGGAATGAAAGGTCATACAACAGGAGGATGAAAAATGAAAATAAACACACAGTAGAGTCTGCAGTGAATCCCAGACACTTGATAAAGGTCAAGCTTATTTATGACAATGTTGGGGGTGTTAGAAGAAACTCCCTGCTGAGTTAATTCTCCCTCTGTCTCTTGGGGATTCAGATGCAAGCCAGACCCTCATTTGTCAATAAAGCCCTAGAAAGACTTTCTCACTTGAAGTGGGATTTGGGCTAGATGACTCCTAAAGTTTTTTCTTCATGCTGCGTCTATGATCCCTTAAAAGCTGAGAAAGCTATTTGAGTTATGGCACTTTCTTAGATAACATTTAATCTGCTCTGTCTTACAGTATGCCCTCAGCAGCATCTCTGGAGGCATTGTTTCTGATTCAGTATGCTAAAAATGTACCTCTTCATTCATTCACTCACACATTCATTCATTAATTCACTCTGTGCAATTACAATGAGCTTACAAAATATGCTTGGTTCTGTGGTAGGCAAAATTATATATATATATTATATATATATATAAATTTATATATATATAAATGAAGACAAGCTTCATCCTCAGGGATGCACACAGAGAAAGCAAGTAAACTTGTACACAGTTGATTTATGAATCAACCTCCACACTCAGTTGCTACTTCATCCTAGGACATGACTGACTTTCTTCATGATATGTTCTGCAGGTTTACATCTTGGTAAAATAGAAATTTGATAAATTATCAATCATACCAATTTTATGCCTGATAATTACAAAACCAGTTAGAAAAACATACCTCCACCCTCCTGCCACAAGATGCTTAGCTAAGCCTAAAATAGCTGAGTTGGGATGATTTCATGGACTATTCGACTTCTAATTTCTAGANTACAGGATAATTTCAACAAGGACTGTACTGGGCAATTACTGAGTCAGCTACACACTTGTTTTACTGCCTTTTCAACTTTTACAGTTAAGAGGAGAGGAGAGCCACATGTTATCACATAACATTTGCCTGTGATTGAGCTTCAAGCCATCCTGCCACAAAAATGACGACCACTAAGAAAAGATTATTTAAGGAAGCCACAGGAGATGGAAAAATACAAGAATATTATTCTTTATATCTAAGCAGCATACATCTCCAACTATACTTAANTTATATATGAATGCTTTAGAAAGCAAAGGTGATTTCAAAATTGGACCCTTAGCCTAATTTAACAGAATGTGGCAAGATATTTTTTCTCTTCTTTAAATTGGCAGGTTGTGTTTATTAAATTTTATGTGAAATTTCTCAGTTGCTAAGAAATGCATTAAAATAGTGCTTCTTCTAGAGTTGGATCTANGCCAATTAGTGAAAAATAAGGAAATGACTCATTGGAGAGCACGANATANTCCACAATTTAGAATTTATATTATCCCCTCCCACACTCACTCAAGAANGGATTTGAGCAAAATCTCCAACAGCACACCCTGCCTCCCTCCCGTGCACATGCATGAGCCAACAGAATGAACCAGAACAGTGCTGAAGACATATGAGCAGAATAAACTCNTCCTGTGCAAGCCATATCTTATACTCAACCACTCACTACACTAGAAGGTTTGCTTCAAATTCTTTATACCCTGCTAGTGAGANAGGCTCTTGGAGTCTGAGTTTAATAACATTTAACATCATTGGGGCCTTGATTAGCAAGCTGAGGGCTATCAATTTCCCCTTGAACAAGGAACACGAATTTCAGTTCAAAATATCTGTAAGCAACAGAAGCAGTGANGGAGGGAGGCCAGGCCAGCGATAACGTTTCCCCATCANATTTACAAAAGAAACACTGAGAACTCNGAGCACCAAACCCCAAGCCTGCATGTCCTGCACGTGCTCCAGATAGAACAGAAAGCCGCTCTATNANCAGCNTCTCAAAAGAAAAGGCTGGGAATCCNGTCAAGATAGGCAGTGTTCTAGGATAAGCTATTAGACCAGATAGAAACTAGTTCCCTTTTTAATCAGGAGAAGAAAAGGCTTTTTTTGTTTTTAACCTTGATCATGCATCAGACCTCAATTGAATGTGACAGGTGTGGAGAGAAATTAGACTATTAGGAGGAAAATGAAAGTAACTATGACTTGGATGGGGGGGGATAAAACAGAGGAAGGGCGAAGTACAAATCACAAATGTGGAAGGAAATACGTTGGAGTTGTTACAAAACAAACAAACAAAAAACCAACAACCAAAAAAAAAAAATGCAAGCAAGCTCAGACAGCAAAGTTTATAGTGAGGGTGCTGAAAAAGAAAACAGGGGCCCGTGGGAGAGAACGGAAAAGAAGGGACAGGCACACGAGTGTAGCACGTACTATTATGCGTGACAAATGGCTCATCAATCTTTAATGCATTTTTAAAAGAATGAGCCATTGTACCATGGGAATTCTAAGACTGCCCACTGAAGAGATTGTATAATCCGTTGCATTTTTGTGTAGGAAAATAAACAAACCACAAGCCCCAACCACTATTCACCAAACATGACTGCCTGCTCACTGGGGAATAGCTCCTCTTGACATTCAAATGTGTTCCTGGAACATCACCTACAGCCCACAGGGGAAATCTATCTGCAAAGGTTGCCGTAGNTCACACATCCACTTACAAGGAAGCCTGTCTGCGATCTACAATTCATTAAGATTTTGATATTGCTCTGTATGGACTACTTCCATCATTCAATACAGCTCTTTGCCAACTGCACACACAAATGTGAAAACTCCTTTTCACATTTGTGAAGGCTTCTGAATTCCAGCTGCATTATGGGTGGATGTGCCTCTCTCGCTATTGATTTCTTCCAGAAGCACAGAGGCCTGCCTGCTTTATGGAGGATTACAGATGGATTTCCCAAAGAGAAGACTGATACTCAGATGGACTGGAAGCTTCGGAGGCTCGGGAGATGGAAGATGGAAGGGATTTGAGCTGAGATTTTTATGTATTAATGAAATTGAAGGTTAAGAGCTCATTTTTGGTGTCAGACATAGTCTTCAGCCTCTGCTTGTCTGTGTAACAAGAATGGAAAGTCTCAAGGGACTTGGAAGCCGAGTGGGGAGAGAGCACATACAAGCCGATAAATATAACTCATTGAGTAAGGAGCCGAAAGAGGCTTTGTTTTGCTTTTTCAAATTACAGGATGTGGTTTTAGTGTAATTTTTATAAATCCTGATTCAGCACCATGTGAACTTGCTGTTATNTGTAACCATAAGATGCAATTATTGGCAAAAAGAATGTTTAGAGAACTTCTTGGTGGTGATCTCTTTAGGGTAATTTTCACTCTCACAGTGGCTGCCTAGACTCCAAATCATGAGAAAGAGACATCATTTATACCCTCATCCNAGTGACCCTTTGCACTTCTGGAAATTCCATGAAAGTTGNGTAAGAACTACCTGTAGGTATGAATTAACTCCAACCTCTCACCCATCCACAAGCGAGTCTGGATATGACTCTAAGGCTGCTACCCAACCCCCAAAATCCTGCTGATGGGAATGCATTGAAACAAGAACTCTGGGAGGTGACTGGACAAGCATCTCTCACTTTGTTCAGATCCTTCATTCAGAAAGCTTACTTCTGGGGCTGCAGACACAGTTCCATCAGCCAGAGTGTTTAGCTACTGGGAATGAAGCCCCGGGTTCAATCCCTAGCACCACACAAACCAAGAATGGTGGTATAAGCATACAGTGCTTGTACAAGCTACTTGAGAGATGGAGGCAGGAGGATAGGAAATTAATTCAAGTTCAAGACCTGCTGTGATACATATGACCCTGTCTAATTTTTTTTTAATTAAAAAAAAACTCCCATCTAGAAAATATTTCAAAAGTGGTTATCATGGACAGATGAAAGCAAAAGTGTATTCCTGTGCCTACTTATCATAACATTGTTTTTTGGGGGGCTAGAGATGAGAATCCACCTAAATATCAAAGCATAAAGGTTAATTCATCTACTATAAATTTGATTACAATTGTGTGGTACATTTTGTGTGATGTGGTAATATAACACACAGTGGATAGGATCATCTCAAGCTGATACAATAGAGAATGAAGCCAGGCANGGTAGGGCATGCCTATGATCCCTGCACTCAGAAGGCTGAGGAAGGACTCTTTGAGGCTAGCCTGCCTGAAAACAGATGAATNAATTAAAATAAGAAGAGAGAATATTATCTCATTTTATTTCCTTTATGGGGNGAGTGTGTGTGCACATGTNTGTGTGCATGTGTGTGTACATGTGTGNGTGCAACGTGAGCATGCAAAGNATGATGTTAATTATGATCTTGGTGACTTGGACCATNGGTGACATTTTAAAATTTTCTGTTCTTCAAGTAAATGAAATATGGAGGGTTTGTTTGTTTGGTTAGTTGGTTTGGTTTTGAAGACAGGGTTTTGAAACTTGACCTTGGCTGTCCTGGAACTCACTCTGTAGACCAGGTTGGCCTTGAGCTCACAGAGATCCTCCTGCCTCTGCCTCCTGAGTNCTGGGATTAAAGGTGTGTGCCACCACTACCCATCCTGAGTTTTTAATTACTATAAATGTATAATAATTAAAAAGGCTAAAAACTGTAAACTAAGACTATTTTTTTTTTAATAGGGGAAAGGGAGAAAAAACCCAAGCTTGTATTTTGATTGCTGCACATAGAACCTGTTTCTCATCTACTGCTGCTGCTGGTACACTGCTAAGTAAGTAGGTTAAGTGGCTTTGTAGGGAAAGAATCTCAGATGAAAGATTAGGATTACATTCCTGGGGACATTCCATATCGCCCTGGAATTTGGGTTAGGGTAAAAAGACTCTGTCTCGCTGGTTTATGGTGGAATCCCTTTGCCATCGAANNGATAGTACCACTGTCCTTTCTGTAGACTGGGNCNTCCATGACCCACATACCATCAGCCTTCAAGTCTCTTGGGTCCCAGCTTCATAGTCTCTTGNATCTATAAGCTTGTGTCAGCCCATCTATTCCTAGCCATTTGGAGGAGCCCCAAATCTGGCCAGATCAGATCTTAGGTNAATTCCCAATCCCAAGTCAAATGTCCTAAGATACCCAGCAGGACTAGCTGTAGAATGTTTGCTCCAGGNAAAAATTTCTTCTTTAAACTTACTGAGAATTTAAACACAGCGAAGACAGAGTATCAATCCATCAAGACTTCCCGATCCCTGGGCCCTTTGTGACTGTACAAGCTGCTCCCATGTAGCCACACAAACATCTGCCCCATAAGTCATTTTAACTGTAAAGTGTGAGCAAATCCATTTGCTCTGGACCTTGAGACAGAGAGACCCNTAATCAGAAATTGAGAAAGTTAAAGAACTTTATTTAAAGGCCCTAGGGATTATAATTTAGGAAATCGATTCATGTGTCTCTAAATCCATGTTCCAAAGACGGTGGGGAAGATGGGCACTTCCACTGAGCACACAGGGCTGATGTGTTACCAGGCGATGACTCATTTGAGACACTTTTGTTAAGAGAACAGGATCATGCTGTCGACTAGGTATATACAGTAAAAGGCCAACAGCCACATGTTCTTGAGGGGGACCTTGGGTCTCCAAGTGCACTGTAAATACCTGTTCTAGATGCTGGGGTCAAAGAGTAAAGGTAATGAAAGTTTGCTTTCTTAGGCAGCAGCTAGCACAGTCCTGCTTCTGATGGCCTCCAGACTCCCCTGGGAAAGACTCTTCCAGTGCTGTTTCCACCATGCTTTTTCCTCTCATTTTTCACAAGAGGCCTGTTAAATAGAGCCAAGGCTGACAGAACTCTTACTACCATCCCTGTGTTGTAAAGACAACCACATTATTCCATAGTGTCTCTATGTCAGAGAGGAAGACAGGAGAGGAAGNAAGGGAGAGAGAGAAAGGTGTGTGGGCGATANCCTAGACAAGGAGAAGGGAAAAACCCCACAGCTGTTAAACCAGCTGCCTTTTCTCCTTGGAGCACNGACTGTGGGTTTCACACACCTTTGAAATAAAGGTGTCAAGCTTCCCATAGTTTAGCAGCTCTTTATCNNAGGGAAGGATTTCATTGGGCATTTTATTAACAGAACAAATAGAAACCTGTTACCTGGAGTTTGGTGGCAATCCAAGCTCCCAAGTGATCAGGTAATTAGCACTTTCCCTTCCCGCCACTTGAACACTTCAGAAAACAGTGGGAAAGGACCTCTAAAGAGGGGCAAAGACTAAGCCGTGCTGCGGTGGGAAACCTGGCCTGCAGCAGATTTGGAGTCCATTGTTACACTGATGCTGGGCGGTCTGGGACAAGCCTCTCCATTGCTGGGTATTATCAGCGGAGATAACAAGAAAGTAAAATAAAGGATNCTTTAAGGGTTTGTGGGTTTTTTCCCCCCCTAGCCTTTTCATGTAAGTATTAGTTAGCTATTACCCTAAGTAATAGTCACTGGGATGTGCAACAAAGGGAAGCNATCAGTCACTGAATATACACTGTGGTTGTTTTGAAGGAAATAGTTTTCTTTCCTGTATGTAAGTTCACAAAGTACATTAGTACAAAATGTTTCATTAAAAAAAAAATGGAAAATACACAGCCAAAGGTAAGTCTTTTATCTTAGAATTTTGGCAAGTCTAATAGTTCTAGAAANACCATGGTAGTACACTAAGAGAAATATTTCCTGCCTGGACTTGCAACTCACATACTTGAAGTAATGTTGTGTGTTTCAAACNACATTGTAACACAAGGTCCTGGACATGGCCTTCAAGTATGGCTTAGTGTAAACTTTATCCAATTTTCATGAATGTCTTTTCCAACTTCACTCAAAGTCTATGCAGAATATATTCCTGGATCATTATAGATCCTCACAGGAAATACTGAAGGAGGGAGCTCAGTGCTATGATCAACATTTTGCAACCTGGAAGGTGAGCAGCTACATCTGCCCATGATGAGGCTACCCGGGCCAACTGAAACACGATGAGTCTCCTCTTTGGCCAGAGCTGAGGAAACACGCAGTGAGATATTATCGGACTGAGTGCTCATGCATCCTTAGATTAAGGGAATCCACAAGGGAACAATAGGATTTTGATGAA
Source organism: Neotoma lepida (assembly GCA_001675575.1). NCBI lineage: Eukaryota > Metazoa > Chordata > Mammalia > Rodentia > Cricetidae > Neotoma > Neotoma lepida. Next base: position 126,222 of record LZPO01034964.1, read on the forward strand.
GAAAACCTCAGAAACCATTATTCTTAACAAAAACAGTGCACCAAAAGCTTGTAGACTCCATTGCATGTCCACAATTAAGCTTTTTAGTGACTGTGTTGTAATGAGTTGTTAGACCTCAATAGGGAAATATGTGTGACCATGATATAGCAATATGTTCATTTCTAAGAACCGAATGTAGTCCAGTAGGACACAAGTTCGGACTCAGCCTCTCTAAACTGGCTTCCTTCTCCGGAAAGTAAACATCCCTTTTTGTCTGAAAACTCCACAGCCTCAAATTGTGCATGAGGTCAGCAATTTAAATGTGTTTTGTAAAGTTTAAACACTAGGTATATAGTGGCCATGAGGAAGGGAAGGAGTCTTACTTAATATATGGTGGCTGACATAGCATCGTATGAAAGAATTTTGAGCCAAAAATACAGGTNTATGTGTGTTGTTTCTAGCTGAGAAAATTTCACAAGACATTTAGAAAAATTAATTAGTTCATTTGGCCCTCCACTAAAAACCTACTCCTGCCAGAAGTAGAGAAACAAGAAGCTGTACCAGATGAGCACAAGCAATTGAAATTTCCCTCACAGCAAATGAGATTTCTAGAACTTTGTGTGTTTTTTAGAAATAAATATCAGAGGAACATATTTTGAAATTCTGGTTACATAACAACCTGTTTCAAAGAACCAAAGAAGAAGGCAGAACAAGGATATTAAACCTGAGCCACACTTGGAGTCGGTTATCTGAAGAAAGGAGAAGAAGAGAAGAAGGAGGAGGGAGAGGAGGAGGACAAGGGGAAGTAAAGAAAAAGAGAGATCCCAAATAGCTCCTGCTGCTAGTGACTTGGCTAAAGGTGCTGGGCTTAGAGAAAGGCAAGCATCCAGGACAATATGATTTTCCATTGTTTTACATTTACCATTTATCACTTGGAAATCTTCATAGTGTATCAGACCCTACTGAAAGCACATTTCTCCCAAGCAAACTGGAACACATTTGCAAAGGAAGATTTTATACAATGAAGCCTGAAATGGGGGTGGGGGGGCACTTCTCAAAAGGCATGGACTCAGACTTGGATACTAAAGGTGAGGGAACAAGCTGTGACATACAAAACAGCAAATAATATAAGAGATTTGATTGTTCAACAAATGTTATTCAATTCCTATTCTGTTCCCTTTTGAAACAGGACTGACCAAAACACGAGTCCCCATTCTCTCACAGTTACATTCTTTTAGAGGACATAGAACAGAAGCACGAGGAAAATCAATCAACAAATGAATAGAGTAATAGCAATTGGCAGGGAGCAGAGAATGTAGTAGAGTGGTCAGCAGACAGTTGTCACATATGACGGGGTTCTCTGGAAAGGACTAACCAAGAAGGCAGGCAACACTGGAGCTGAGATCTAAGGATGAAATTGAAGGAGCCAGGGAATGGTACTAACTGGGGCCCAGTGAGAAAGGAAGAGATGATGGGCAATGACGTTGCAGGAGGAGTTAGTGACCAGATCTCCCAGGGACTCGTGTTTGATTTCTGAGCATAACTGTAAGCCATTGAAATGTCTGGAAATTAACCTTTGGTGTGCAAAGATTGCTGTGTTTGGGTGATGATCTCAGAGAAGAGGGGGAAGAGACAGAAAAATGAAAGAGGAGAGTTGAACTCTCTAGGCACAGCCACAAAGCCCTGGAAATCCACTCTATATTGAAGCCATCATTCTAACTACAGTTTCATGTATCCCAGGCTGGTCTCAAAACCTGCTATGTAGTTGTGGGTGACCTTGAATTTCTTTCTGATCCTTCTACCTCTACTTCTGGAGTGCTGGGATTGCAGGAGTGTGTCACTACACCCACTTTTATGGGGGCCTGTGGATCTACACTTTNAGGCCCACATATTGCTACTTTCTTACATCAACAAAGTAACTTATGAAAAGCAGTATCTTTTTACAGATATAAGTTGTTTCTGTAGATGCCCCAGCATTTACAAGTAGTCACACAGAAGAAGTTTCACGTTAAATAGTGAGGATGGCTGAGGACCAGCCCTTCCCTGAATGTAGTTATTGAAACTTCTAGAAGCATTGCTCAGAAAGAGGCAGGAGCAACCTCATCATTCTTGCAACCATCCCTTTTGAAGTTACGGATGGGAACTATTAGAGTGAAGGAAATGACTGAAATAGTTTTCCCCTGTCATGAAACTGTATCAGCACAAAAGCACCAAGCACCGTCAGCAGCCTCAAAGCTTACCAGTGCGGTGAGCCCGAGCCCGCCAGCTTTTCACACATACATGAGGCTAGCTCTTTAGATTGAACTTCTCACTGAGACCAGAAATGAAACATTCCAGCTTGTCACTGATCTCTTACAAAATCTGGAAACTGCCTGCCTTTTGTAGTCAGGATTCATATAGAACAGTTCAACAAGGCCAGCGAGTCTTTGTTTCGTGTTCGCTTGTAATTGTTTCATTCTTGAGGTTTGTTAGCCACAAAGCCTCCCTCACCAGAGTCACCCGAGGCTTGCTATACGCCTTTACAAGCAGGGGAGAGGTAGCCCTCTACCCACCTCCACCTGAACCACAGAGCACAGACATAAGCAACTGGACCAGACCCCACTTTCTAACCTTTGATATGTCTCCCGATAGCCCAGCATGCAAGACTCCAAACCCAGGAAATCTTGATTGCAATTGTTTGAATTGTTGCTGTCTGTTTATTTAATTGATAACAATAAGTGGTATTTCCTTCTTCAACTTTGCTATTTTAGACCTGTGGGGAGTTTGAGTGTTGCAAGAAAAGAAAATATCAGAGGTAACTTTTATTTATTTTGAAGCTCTGAAAATAAACAGAGGGAAATAAGATAACCCCACGAAGAGCAGTAAGAACTACAATCTGGAAGAGACTATTTTCCTCACTTAAGGAAAGCATGAGCATTCTGGGGAACAACAGTGGCTGGTGTCAGGTACCAGAAACTTGCCTTCCTCTCTTGACCTCACAGGGCTCATGGACCACCTACAGCATCAGGATGTTGGCTTGTTGCCCAAAGCAGTCCTATGAAAAGGGGAAGAAAAGAGCCCAAGAGGGTTGAGTGAAGCCCATGGTGACTCGGGCTCTCCTCACAATTTAACTAGCTCCTAAATTCCCAAAGCAGAGTCTCAAATGAACTCAGGGAGTGCAATGGTATCATTCCAGAGACTCTCGAGAGACACTCATTCTCACACATACAGTCCCTGACAAACCACCAGGACACCACACACGCACAGGATGGGACAGGAACACAGCGAAGAGCATGTAACCCAGCTCAGAGGAAGAGGGGGAGGAAGGTTAGGAGAGGTTTCAACGAGGTGATAGCTATCCTAGCTATCCGGGCCACATTCTTTTCTGTAGCAAGGACTCCTACGGTTCACTGAGTCTGAGATGTGCTTTCGTTTTCACTCTGTAACAGCTCTGAAAGTTGGATTCAGCTTATAAAGCAGGGAGATTTGGGATGGGTCTAGGGTCAGGTGGCTTCCCTAAAAAGGATGTCATTAACAGTTCTGGAACAATCTTGTGTATCCTGTCATCAGCTCATTAGAGTTAATTGAAAGGCAAACATTAGATATGCGGCATTTAATTGACATTTTCTATGTTTTAAACAAAATTCCCTATGCTTTGGTGTCAACAGCAAAAAGTTACTATCTACAGAGGAAAGCTTAGGAATGTAGTAAAAATATTTGTATTGGACATTAAGAAAACAACTATCTATCATTAGAGGAATGACCTGAATTCTCCATGTTTTTCACAAAATGTGTTTTTATCAGACTCAAGATACCCACAACTCAATGAATCTGTGTTATATTTAGTTACTAAGATACCCACAATAATCATGATCATAATCATTGCTTACCACATGTGAAATATTACAGAGCAAAGAGGGAGAAGTTGTTTACAGTAACAGAGGAATAGATTCAGGAAGTACCGAATTAGCCAAGGCTGGCACTTACAACTTCCTGGGAGATATGATATTGTCCTTACAAGTCTGTAAATCATGGTGTTAATAGACACAGTGGTTTTCTCTCTTTGCTGGTGGTAGTCAATGGTGCCTTGTCTTAATGGACATATTTGGTGACAAGTGTTCAGCTGGAACCTCCAGCTTACTCCTGCTTGGTCTGGAAAGCCCAATTCCTTTCTCTCCAAATCCCACTCTCTGAGAATCTCCAAGAAAGAAATGGCA
>LZPO01034964.1:142638-152823 GCA_001675575.1 Neotoma lepida
GTCGGTGCTCTTAACATCTGAGCCACCTCTCCAGCCCAAATGTATTCTTTTATAAGAGTTGCCATGATTATAGTGTCTCTTCACAGAGAACACTGACTAAGACAGGCACTAAACATATTATTTCATTGGAGAGCCANATGTCCATTTTGCCAGGGATAAGGGATGACTCCTTTTGGCAGACAGGAACTGGCTTCATAAATTCCTGAGGAATGCTGGCTTTTATCAAACCACCAAAAATCCTCCTATAGTCTAGGTTGAGCTTATTTCTGGGTATTTGAGCTGCCTTTTGGAGTTCCCTTTGGACTTGGCAGTAAATTGGAAGCTGTATAGTATGGTAGGTAGTTCTCAATGCTGGCTGCACAGAAGAATGAAGGCAACCGAAGAAGAGGTTAGTCACATTCTGCAGTGCTCTAAGACTCCAGCAGAATAGTATGTGCACCTTTCAGGGGCATGACTGGCCAAGTCATATGGCTTTGTAAAGCCATAGAATGCCACTGAAGAACTAGAGAGCAACATGAAGTCACTAGGTGCCTTCTTTTGTGGACTCTTTTTAGCCATAGTTTGGCCTTTAGTCATCTACCTCGGANAGCTTAACAGTCTACAGAGCATAGGCACATTAACAGGAGAACAAAGAATGTGTCTCATTAGCATATAGAAACAGAAGTCATGAGAAGGGCAAGATGCAAAGGGTTGCTAGGCAGACCCTTGAAGCTTATATAGAGCTAACCAGATGGTTAAGGGCTTGGGCACCTGGGGGAGGGTTGTGGGAGGCGCTGTGTTGAGAAAGAGCTTGTAGTANAGATGAAGTGTTGAAGTGTCCCAGGAAACAGCCACTGGGAAGGGGGAGGGGTCACCTCTGACTGGGCCAGGTGTCAGAGCCCAGATCTCTTCTTTCCGTGAAATGATGGTAGGGCAGAAAGGAGGGTGCCAATAGAGAACCAGTACCCACTGGTTATTTACGCACTAACGCAGACTTCTTTTACAGATGCCAATTTCTTATATGAAAGGGTAGCCTCTTGGAATAATTGCTGTGTTTGGAGAGGTCTGTAGATTATCTGGGCAATAACCAACTGGAAGAATTTCAAAGACATACATTAGGGTGAGGTATTTGACTCTCGCACAGGACAATTATCTTCATGCTATCTCTCCAAGTGGGCTGGGGGTTCCTTAAGGACCAAAAAGTNTCTCCTATTTCCTCACGAGTTTAATGTTGTAACTTACATTTAGCGGGTAAAGTTTCTTTATAAAGTCTAACAAATAGTATCCTAAAAGCTACAGCCTATTATGATGGTAGAGACTCTCCATCCCACTCTCTCCCCTAGCTTTTATAACTCTCAGATGCTTCTCTGTATTACTGATAACAGTATTATTTCGCTTTCCTTCTGCACCAGGCAGAGAACACTTGCTTCCTTTGAATTACCTGTTTACTGCCCAAAACGAACAATGGGAAGCCAAGAAAGGTTAAACAATTTAACGTAGCTTTTAAGTATAGATATTGTTTAGTAAGTTTTAAATTTACTACCTGAGCACACCAGTTTTATGTGCTTAAAAAAGTATTGTTTTCCATCTTCATTTCATGTTTAAAAGCAAAGAGAAAATAAAGCTCGGATCCACTATGATTCTGACAACAGCTGAGATGGGAGAGAATCCTGTTCAGATCNCCTTCAGAGGAGCCATTGTCTGCACATGGCCGTCCTGCTCTCCCTGGCTTTCCACAGAACTCACCTCACACATGCTATTACAAAGTTTTTCCCAAGCACCCTTCTAGTTTTTAATCAGTTTCCATCCCTGTAGAACAAGCATTCAGGAGAGAATGCCCGGAGTCTGGGCGGGACACAGGCTCTGCGGTAGGGAGGGAGAACCAGGAAGAGGAGGAATGTTCCCATGATTTATATTTGCTAATATGAGCACATTAAGTTGGAAGTAAGTGGAGAGNACTCTTAAGACACACAGTTTAAATAAAAATGTTTAAAAAGACTTCCCAGAAGCCCACAAAGCAAATATGAGACCCATTCAGAGCTCCACCTCCCTTTCTGTCCCTGAGCCCTGGGTCTCTGGGTGAGAGGTTCCTAGTCTTACTCAGTGCCAACTTCCTTTGTTTTATGCTTCTTTTCAAAGGGCCTCCAAAATTCTCTTCCTTGTTACACAATTCAAGGGACATACTCCCCTCTGGGTGACCAATAGCCACCCAGATATCTTTCACCCCAGAACCTNCCCTGTCCCCACTTAATGTTCTATACTTCATCTTCCTGGCTTTTGTGCTCTTGGGGTTCTAGGAATCTGGGGAAGCCTTGCTTCCCNCTTCCTGCTTTGCTGGTTTCTGTCGACCTTCCTTTGCCCAGCTTAGCTCTGTTGAAGGAACATTTGCCACAGACCTCTCTGGCTCGTCCAATTACACCCCTCTCTTCTCTCCTGGAATGACATGGACAACCCGAACATGTTCCAAGCGGTCTTCATATTCTGCAACTCAAACCAGAAGTCTAGAATGAGAAATTACAGGAGTCTTTTGTGAGAGGCAAGGATGAACTTTCACTTGGAGAATCACCATCCTGAATGTGAAAAACCTCCAGGTGCATGTTTGGATAGCTGGAGGAATTTGCACTAAGGCAAAGCAAACAAAGAGTTTGTGGAATTTTGTTGAATATTTTCACAGCGGTGCAGTCAAGTCCCCTAAGCGGTAACAATCTGCTGTATGTGTTCACCCACAGCAGGAGGATGAGTTTTGACCCTAAGTGGTAACAANCTGCTNTAGGAAGATGAGTTTTGCAAACAAGAAGCAGCAGCCCATTTCATGAGGTTCCCGAGGATTTTAGAGAGCATGGAAACAGGGAAAAGCACNAGATCAGAAGCCAAATGGCTACAGAGTGTCTGAAAAACACNACATTAGCAGATTAAAACAAAAACTTATCAGTAAAAACAGTATTCAGATGTACTCACTGGATAAAGAGACGAGTACAAACTGAAAGAGCTTCTNAGCAGAACTTGATATATCTCAAATGCATAGTATGAGCTCAAAGTGCAGGGTAAGCACCATAACAGAAAACAAATGTGCAACAGGAAGAGCAGCTGGGCTTAGAATCTTAGAATCCAGAATTTCTGGAGCAAGAACTTGGAACTTTTGCAAGGTCCNATGCAGGAACCACCCTACCTTTGTTACCTGGCTCACTCTGTCTGCAAGGCTTAGAGACAGAGACAGCTCAGCCTAGCCCAGCTAGGATAGCCAATCCTGCAGAGGACCCTAGGTGATGAAGATCTAAGAGAGTGTAAGAGACTGATGTCACAACCCACACCACGTCATTTTTTTTCTTAAGGAATTTTTTTATTCATTTTACATACCAATCACAGATCCCCCTCTCCTCCCTCCTCCCACTCCTCCTGTCTTCCCCTCCCAACCCACTCCCCATTCCTTCCTCCAACAAGGCAAGGTCTCCCATGGGGAGTCAGCAAAGCCTGGTACATTCAGTAGAGGCAGGTCCAAGCCCTTCCCCCAGCACCATGGCTGTGCAAGGTGTCCTACCATAGGTAGTCNGCTCCAAAAAGCCAGCTCATGCACCAAGGATGTATCCTGATCCTACTGCCAAGGGCACACCTTAAGCAGATCAAGCTACACAACTGTCTCACTCATTCAGAGGGCCTAGTTCAGTCCCATGGAGGCTCCACAGCTGGTGGTCTATAAAGTTCATGAGTTACCAGTAGTTTGGTTTAGTTGTCTTTGTAGGTTTCCCCATCATGATCTTGATGCCCCTTGCTACTAGAATCCTTCCTCTCTCTCTCTTCAACTGGACTCCTGGAGCTCGGCCTCACACTAGGTCATTTTTAACTAGCATCCAAGGATATGGGCCTGAAACACTATTGTGGGACAGCATTCTTCAGGCATAGCTGAGTATTAATATACACATCTAGATGTGTATAAGAGACAGATGTGTGTGTGTGTGTGTATAAGAGTGTTGTACATATGTGAATGTGTGGATGTAGAGGCAGAGGTCAGGGCAAGATATTGGGTGTCCTTGTCTGCCACTCTCTACCTCATTGCCTTAAGGCAGGCTCTCTCACTGCACTGGAAGCCCAGGTTTTTATGTGGGTNCTGGGGATTCACTCACACTTAGGTCTTCCTGCTTGCATTGCAAGCTCTCTTACCCACTGAGTCCTCTCTCCAACCCCCTGTACCATCTTAATGAGAGCAACATGAAAACCTCTACAAAATTAGACTTGTTGATGTTCAGGGGGGAATGGGAAGTCATTAGTCCTTCTCCTCAGACCCCAGCTCTCTCTTTCTCTCTTTTGGTATTTTGAGACAGGTTTTCTCTGTGTAGCCCTGGCTGTCCTGGAACTTGATCTGTAGACCAGGCTGGCCTTGAACTCAGAGATCTGCCTCTGTCTCCTGAGTGCTGGCATTAAAAGTGTATACCACCACCTCCTGGATACTCCCTCCCTCTTGTGCCCTCCACCTCCAGTGGCATGTAGTTATGCCCCAACTGCAAATGGGTCTCAGAAGGTGCTAGTGGATAGGCAGAAGGTTAATTGAAGGGGTTCCATCTATGCAACTCTCAGGAGGTTGCCACTTATGGTGAGATGTGATTTTGGGGTGATACAGGTGCTTTGGGGTCACCTGTGCCCAACAAACTCATTAGTTCATCAAGCTGGACTTAGATGGGATTGTCACTTTGGTGGGCTCTGATGTCTTATCTGGGGCAGGTAAGTGCTTGCTCACATCACCCAGAAAACTTAACTCATTAGACATTCAGTGGTTAATTGTTTCTTTTTCATTTCTCCCAAAGGTGACTTTTAAGGGCTCCTGAGACTGTGGTCTTCAGCAANGGAAGCAAGAAAAGCTGTGCNTGGTGGACCTATGGACTCATATGCCAAGGTACCCCTTCTAACTCTGGAGCTCTGTGAGTGCTGCTGCTTGATGCTTGAGAACCCTTGGAACATCTTCCTGAATGGGGAAATAGTTTCTGGTATTTCCNGTGAGCACAGTAAAAGAGCCAACTTGGCAAAGTGGTACCCATAGGAATTAGTTTAAAATGTTCTGAGAAAGGAAACGCCATCAAGGTCAAGCTTTTCATGCCTTTGGTTGCTTGGACCCAGGATGATGCCAGCTGGGGCTTTATCCTCCCACAATCAGTCCTCTGTAGAGCTAAAAAAAAGTGAGAAGATTGATTGTCACGTGTTAGTAGAAGTGGCCTGATGGCCAATAGAATAATGGCTAAAAGGACCATTCTAGATTTGGACAACCATGCTTAGATTCTTACCTCTACTCTTTCTAGTTCTGTGATTCCTGTACATTTCTGAATCTATTTGAAATTTCTGCATCTATTAATGCCCAATTTGGTGTAGATATTAGGAGAAACAATCCTTAGGAAATCCATGTTAGGTCTCATGCAATAGGACTGCACAACAGTTAAGGACGAAGACTCTGGGGCCAGACTGTCCTAAGCTGAATCATAACCCCACTACCTGATCATAACCTGATGATTTGGGCAAATTACTTACTCTTTCTGTGCCCCAGGTCTTTCTGATCCATCATACTGACATAAGGATTAATTGACCTAACACTTATATAAGCTTAAGATGTTGCCAGTTTTTNCCTTTTGTCCTCTTTTCTGACCTGCTCAGAATTTGCAACTCCCTCTTAACATCAAAAGGTGAGGAAGATTGGACACTTAGGTACATGGTCACTGTAGCTGATCGCTTAGAAAAAAGCTTGGTATGTAGTGAGTGATAAAGTATGTTTGCTCATAACATCAGCCCTTAAAGCAATGTCACCAAATAGAAATATAAGTTGAATAATAACCTTTTAATTTTCTATTAACCATCTGTTTCGGTGTGTGATGCTGGAGACTGAACCCAGGACATAGGCAAGCAGTCTAGCACTTTACCTAAATACTCAGCTCTAGTAACCACATTTTTTTTAGATGAAGAAATAGGTATAATAATGTTGACATAGAAAATACTAACATTTCTATTCATAATCAATATAAAAAACAGGGTTAGGGAAACTTTCATTTTTTTTTTCCTTCCTACTAGCAGGTGCAACTGGGTATATTTTGCATTTTATAGTACTTTGTAGATCCCGTACCCAGGAGACCTGTAGCATCTGTCACCATCAAACTAGCAGGATAGCGCTAAGGATCAGCACTACTGAGTCACCAGAGCCTTAAGGCCTTCTCAGCTCTGTAGTGCCAAGGTCAAGACTCTCAGATTATCTGCTGCCTTCTGCAAGCAGGGCACCGACACAGGGCTTTCTGTAGCCTCATCTCCTGAGCAGGTATGCAACTTTGCTGAGACAAAAGTAAAATGACCGACCTTTAGAAAGGCGTCTGCCAGCTTTCTCGTAAGTCCAAAAACCACAAACCAATTAGTGTTTGAGGCTGCTTTACCACCACCACACTCGTGCTAAATTTTGTATTCTAAAGTTACTTTACTAATGTTTTCCTGTGTTAGTGGCTTCATACTGGGAAATAAAAAGAATGTTTTTTTTCTATGAATATTTGAGCTTGTGTGTGTGTGTGTGTGTGTGTGTGTGTGTGTGTGTGTGTGTATAGATTATTTCCTCCCAGCCTTCTGATGCTATTATTACGTTGTCCCCTTCTCCTCTGGACTGGCTCCAGAGCCCCACATTTCTCTCAATCTGACTGCTTTTTACTAGACAGAGTAGGGGTCAGATGTTGATGTGAGTCAGCGTCCCATCACTGTAACAAAATACAAGAGATAATCAAACTATAAAAAGATAAGCTTTCATTAATTAATTTGGGCATTTGAGATGAGGTCTCATGTAGCCCAGTCTGGTCTTGAATTCATCATGGAGATAAAGATGACTTTGTACTCCTGATTCTCCTGCCAAGAGCTGAGATTACTGGCACGTGCAATCACTCTTGGCTGGAAGCCTTATTTTAGTTCACAGGTACAGAGGCTGCATCTGCAATCCATGATTACAGTGCTCTTGGGCTTGTGGCAAAGCATCACATGATGGCTAGTGCTCATGGCACAGCCAAGCTGCGAGCTTAATGGCCAGAAGCAAAGATAAAGATGGAGATACTCGGATACACAAACCCCTCAAGGGTACATATGTTGGGACTGAAATGCCTCTCAGAAGTTTATACCTACTAAAGTTTCATCATCTCCCAATAACACAGTCCTGGGAGGTCAAGCCTTGAGCACACACATGGACATCTCAGATCCAAACTGCAGCACTCACCACACACCAAATAAAGTGGACAGTATTTGGTTATGGTGTGATATTTATTTCCTTAGGCAGGGATGGGTGGTTTATATCTTAATTATCTCCAAATGTTCCTAAGCTGAGGAGAACCAATACTGATGAGAGATTGAGCAAGGGAGAAGAGTTGTGATATTATTTAACTTTAAAAAATTAAAACTGAGTCTTCCCAGTCACTGTATGTCATTCATGAAGTCCTACTAAGTGCTAGATGGCTACACTCTTTGGAGTTCACAATGAGGTTGGTGGGGCAAGAGAATGATTAGAGAATGCTTTATCCTAAAAACAACAAGGTGGTTTTGCTTATAAAGGCTCTGCTAATTAAGAATAGGCTTAGGGGTTNGAACTGAAAGGGTTCTGAGAAGCCATGTAACTTGATGCATGTTCTTTTATTGATTAGGAGAGTAAGACCAGAAGAGGTTAAAACACTTCAGGTTCAAAAGTAAGCAAAATGAATGCATCTGAGGCCAGCAGTGGTGGCACACGCCTTTAATCCCAGCACTCAGGCAGGCTGATCTCTGTGAGTTCGAGGCCAGCCTGCTCTACAGAGTGAAATCCAGGACAGCCAGGGCTGCACAGAGAAACTCTGTCTGGAAAAAATTAAATCAAAACAAACAAACAAAGAATCTGATCATCAGGTCTCCTTGCTCTCAGTATTCATTGCTATATATATATTGTGCCACAGTTACCTTGCTGGGGATAAAGGAATGCACCCTGTTTATCCCATCCGATATTAATAGACTTTAGACAGCAGATGCTTGCTTCATTCTTGCTGCCCATTTACAGTCTCAGACATATTCAAATATCCCGAGCTCAGTTGGCATTTCTAAAACTTCTGGGCCAAACAAACAAAAACAAAACAATGAGATGTTACTTAACCCCAAACTTAACCANTTATTTCCATGCAGNAGGGAGGATTTTAGCTGTTGTCTAAAGGTGAAGACTAGCTAGAGTATATTGGATGTCAATTTTGGCTTTGAAATGAGTGAATCTGCAAATGGTTTTGGCACAGTCTTCCTTTCACACAGTGCCTCACACATTTCAGACTTGCTGATGAGGTTATAAACTAATGAGAGTAGCCCACATGACACCTATGGGAACCTGGCAGCTTGACAAAGGCTCTTTACAGGTGGCTGGGAAAGATTAGCAGAGGTGAGGGCTTGGGTGAATGAAGGGCTGGTTAGACACTTGTTTAACAGTTTAACTATGACTTGTCATCGGTTCCTAAACAATATGCACACGTTGACATTTCCAAAGTGGCTTTTTATACGCTGTGCCATCATCCTAGCTGCTTTTGACTCAACACAATGCAGAGGTGAAAAATCCACAGGAGGCTATGCTCAATGCTGTAGGTTCCAGTCCTCTAAGGCACTCAAACATTCTGTGGCAACTGATTAAATGAATCAAGATGAAAACCTGGGCTNCAGACATTGCTAGCATTAAACAAAGTNCTTNTCAGTTACGTTTCTTTTAGTGTGGTTTTAGTTCTATATCATACGTGGAGTGTGCATCTTGCTTTGAACTGTCTTCCACCCCCCTCACCGCCCCAATCTTTTTGATGCACGGTGTGAGGAAGCAAAGACTATTGAGCTAAAGACGAAGCTTTTGTTTTCTAGTTGGCTTGGGAAAGCTGAGGCAGGCTGTTCTCTTGGGGCAAGGAGCTGCATAGGGGTGGGGAATAAACACACAGGANCTGATGTTAGCACACAGCCAAGANACTGTACATTGAAATTGTACATTGATTGCTGTTAGAATGAATCTCACTTCTGTTGGAATTGGCTGTTTTTCCTCCCAACTTCAGTGGACTTACAGTAGATCCTAGCAAAAACAACACCACAAAGACACAGGAGTCCATGGGGCTTTGGTGAGTCAAACTTTCTGCAACCTANCTGGCTAGTGGAACTAAAATGCAAGGAAAAGCCTGCCTAAAATTAAGGAAGTAAGTGGAGAGGTTTGAAATCCTCATAAGCAGTGGAGGAATCATTTAGGTTCAGAGGTCCGGTCTTGATGGGCTGGGGGAGGGAAGCTTCAGGGGACCTAAGGACTTCCAACTCAGACACCCCGCTGAGGGCGCTCCTGTTCCTATCTAGCCTGTCAGTCCAGGCTGGAGATAAGTCTCCCAACTCCCGAGCAAAGCACAACTAAGTTTCGTCTTACCACCTGAGGAGTGGTAAGGAGTCTAAGGAAAACAGTCGCTCCAACCTACTGGTTCAGCCGAGAAAATGTGAGTACAGTCTAGTTTACTTTCTGTTTGATAACTTTGGAAACAGAACCAATTCGACTCTGGTTCAAAGGGGCTTGGGTCAGTGACTCTGACTTCTGCCCCTGACCTTGCTTTTCCCAAGACCACAGATAACTTTGGAAATTGACCAGAAACGAGTATTTTCGGGGCCTCATCCTTACCCCAGCGGTGGGACCGGTGCATACCGTGGTTCCCACTAACTTCAAGTTAAGATGTGAGACAGATCCACGCAGAAGGACCCCACGATCCGCAGAAATCAAAACCGAATGTGGACGNCCTGGACTCGCCGCGGGGACGGGGCGTGGGCGGTCCGAGAGCACCTCCCGCAGGTCCGGGGAGCAGCGCCCGGGCCAGGTCACCTGACTCCGGGAATTTGGGGCCGCGCGGGGTGGGAGTGGCTAGCACCTCCCTCCTGGAGCCCACGGGATCCAGGTCGGCGGGGGCCGGCGCCCGGTGGCCACGTGGTGGTGCTGCCTCTGCCCCCGCCCTGCCGGCGGAGCCCGGGAGCTGAGCGCCCACTGACCCTCGCGTCNGGAGGAGGAGGGACGCAGCGCAGGAAGCCGAGCAGGAAGCAAGCCCGGCGGCCGCGCTTTCCTGGGGAAGCGGCGGGTGGGACGGCCTGCGGGACCGGGAGCTGAGGCGGCCGCTTGGATGGGGTGAGTGGCGGCGCCGAGCGGGGAGGCTGGGGTGCGGAGTGTGGGCTTGGTCCCCGCCTTTGTGTCTG
>LZPO01034964.1:185215-196145 GCA_001675575.1 Neotoma lepida
GTGTGTGTGTGTGTGTGTATGTGAGGAGGAGGAGATTGGGAGGTGAGAGTGTACACAGTTACACCAACGCCATGGTATGTATATGGAGGAGTGACAGCGAGTTCTGCCATCCACCTTGTTCTAGGCTCTCATTGTTCGTATCACTGTGCTGTATACTCCAGGCTACCTGGCTAGCATTTAGGTCATTCTCCTGTCTCTGCCTTCTGGTTTTGCCATAGGAGTGCTGGGGTTACAGCTACACACCGTTCATCTGGTTTTTTATGTTAGTTTCTGGGATGGAACTTGGGTCTTCAGGCTTGGTGTAGCTAATGCTTTTTCCACCAAGCCGTCTCCCTGGTCCCAGAAACGTTTTTAAATGGTGTAAGTCTTCTATTGTAAGACTTCCNTTGTAATTATGTTGGATGGTACTGTTCTGGGCTTGCTGCCTGTCTTGCACAGTCAACATTTAAGTTTTAAAGAAAGTGAAGTATAACATTTTCCTTTTTAAAAGATGTCACCAAGGGAGTACAATTCCATGAGACCAGTTGAACCTCAAGGGGCAAAGGAGAATGGATATTAGAGACAATTGATATCTCCATAGGCAGTTTCCACACTCTCATTTGAAACTTGAATATCAAAGGTGTTCCAGAATGTTCTCAATATTTAGTGACTTCTTGAAGTTTTGAGTACTTTTGCAACTCAAAAATAGCTGTTGGTTATTACTTGCCTAATAGTGTTGTGTTGGTGAAAAGCTACTGTAGCTGGCTGTTTCGAATGAAGGTAAATGCCTTTCCCAAGCTAGGAGTGGAGACGTCTCATGGGATGTTGTCAGCTGGAGACATTGGGTTTTCCTTCAAGGCTAGTAATGTAGTCCTTTAATTGATCTGATAAGATGTAGGATTGACAAGGGTCTGCTTAAGTGTCATTTACGGTTATAATTTTGAGGTTTCTTACACAGACTAGAAATACCCTAATCTGATCTCACACCTCCATTGAAAAGATGGGGAGTTACGTCATCTTCCAATTACATGTTATAAACTTAGCTTTACGTTATCATGAGTTCATGTGTTCTGTCAATGTGTGTCTTGTTCAATGTTCTATTGCTGTGAAGAGACAGCATGACCACAGCAACTCTTATAAAGTAAAACTTTTAATTGGGGCTGGCTTATAGGTTCAGAGGTTTAGTTCCTTATTATTATGGCAAGAAGCGTGATAGTTCACAGACAGACATGGTGCTGGAGAGGTAGCTGAGAATTCTATATCTGGAAAGAGAGAGTGACCCTGGGCCTGGCTTGAGCTTCTGAAACTTCAAAGCTCACCCCTCAGTGACGCCCTTCCTCCGACAAGGCCACACCTCTCCCTAAGCATTCAAATATATGAGCCTNTGGGGGCCATTCTTATTCAAACCACCAGAATATGTAATTTATAAAATTGTGAAATCTGAGTGTTCTTAATTAGGTCAACAAGTTCCATCTGAACCTAGGTGACAGCTTAATCGCAAATTGTGGCCCAGCATTCTGAGCTGAACTCTAGATTTGTTCCAAAATAACAGTCAAAATAATCTTCACTTCCTAGACTTCTGCGTTTGGCATACTCTGAGATTTAATTAGCTGGTTTGGTAGCCACATTGCCTTCTTATTCATACTGGTTTATTAGGAGTTCTTTCCCCCCAGATATTTCNTGCTGTTTCTTTTCATATATTTATACAATCAGATATTTGAACCCAAAATCAAGACATTATATTTATCTCACTTAAATTTTACTGTAGTAGTTAAGTTTGTTAAATTTGGTTTTACGTTAGATTAATTTATTTGGGTAGCTTTGGCATCATTTTAAATTCTAGTTCTTATTATAACATTGGCATTGAGTCATCCACAATCTTCACAGGCATGCTCAACTAATTTAAATATAAGTCACAAAAATTGTTGAGCAGCTGAAAGGCTCAACCTTTGTGTGTGTGTGAGAGAGAGAGAGAGAGACACTGAGAGACTGAGAGACTGTGTGTGTATATTAAACCTAGGTCTACCTCCTGCAAGCTAGGTAAGATCTTTGCTACAGAGCCATATCTCCAGCCCCTGCTATCATCTTTTCTACAGCCCTTAATCCATACTCTTCCGGGTCTGGTTATTCATCTTGACCCTTTGTTTTCTAGTCCATGTCATTTTCATCCTTTGGTATCTGTATGATATCAGTAATTTCCATAATTGCTCTGATCTCTAATTTTCTCATCTCTAATTCAGGTGAGACCTGTATTTCTGTTAAAGCAACATGAAGATTAAGATGAAATGTGGCACATAGTAAATTCAAAGTATATCATAACTCCTGGTGCCTAACACGATTCATCAGTAAGGGATGAATGACCTAAAGGTGTTTACTGCCTAGCTTAGGTCATATGACTGACCTTTTGCCATTCAAATTGAACTCTGTTGTGTGCACACCCAGCAATATAGGAGTTTAGGGAAAGCTTCGAGGAAGAGAGAGCNGAACCTGAGGCTGGACCAACTCGATTGGGCAGATTGTTATTAACAGAGGAATCCAGTAATGATGAGGTCCGGATGTCAAAAGTAGGAATAGAGTGAAGAGACTTAAGTAAAGAGCGAGGCTTGTNTGGGCAGCTAATAGGAAAGGAAGTTGCGAAGAGAGATGGGCGGCTCTGAGCAGCGTTGAAAGCCCTGGGTGGGGTGAGTTGAAGAATGAGGTTTTGACATGATTATATTCTGGCAGTAGGATGATTGGGGGTTTTGAGAAGCTGTAACCAGAGAAAGGGGCCAGGCCTAGGGCCAAGGCTAGGGTGGTGGCTGCTGCTGGAAAGGAAAGGATGGGATCTGAGTGGGTGTGGAGTGAAGAGCAGCAGGGAGGGAGCCAGATTCCGGTCGATACTGCAAGGGAAGGTCTCTTCATGGGACCACACCCTGCCAGCCCAGGCTTAAGTGCCCCTCATCACCTGAGAAATCTGGTGTGGGATTATTTTGGCCCTGCCTGTCACTAGGCAGTTTGGCGGGGCAAACATTNGGAAACAGCAGCTGAAGGTGACACGATTCTACCTTAATAAAGGAATAATTTAACAGTACAATGNGCCTTCCTGCCAAGTGTAAATCAAGCAATTTCACTTACAATTTGTTGATTCCTCTGTATTCCAAAAGAGCTGTTCTTGTGCCCTTTGCAGCCGAGGACACAGCTGCATAGAGAATTGAGGTGTTGCTTTGATAGTGCTGGTGTAACCAACTCTTCAGAGNGGCTTAAACCTGGGNGAGATTTACCATATCCCATTGTCTCTGTGTAGGGGACTGAACTGACATTCTTTCTGAGGACTGTGGGGGAGAATCTGTGCTTGTCTCTCAGTTTCTGTCAGTTTGTCCCTNCTCTNTTACTTACCTTCATTCCCAAATGTNCACATTGTGCACACGTCTGTGCCCAAATTTCCCCTTTCATAAGAAGTACACTATGCTGATTAAGGCTCACCTTGTTGATGCTGAATTCCTTCTGTGCTGATCCTATTCCTCAGGGAGAGGACTTCAGCAAGTGAATTCAACTCCTAACATTTATCCNAGTCACCAAAGTCAAGTGGGAATTAGGACTTGTCCCTGGGGTTTTGGCTCCAGGATGCCCAAATGAAGCAGGGCTGTGGTTGTGCACACCTGTGTATGTTGTCAGGAGGTACCGAGTACCGTGATTCCAGCCAACTGAGGGAAGGCCTGGAATTGAATTTCAAATTCCTCATTCCTGCTGCCAGTGGCAACTGAAAGTTGATAATCCAGGGTAAACTTTGACCAAAACACGCTTCAGTGAGGCCTTGCCGGGCCAGTCCAGGATTATCAGTCTATAAAGTTTTGTTGCCAAAGATAACAGTGGGGCGGAGAATATGGAAATCAAAGTGGTTAGACCTGTTTGGGGAAAGGTNGAGCAGAAAGAGGACCCAAGAGTACAGTGGGACCTGAGACTTCAGGAGTGTGGGGTAGCTGTCTGTTTGTAAAATAACAAGGGGTATGATTTCCTCCTCTGAGGTGTGGGGCATAGTTTCTCTTGGATGGTGGTTCTTGATTTGGGGATCTTGTGGNAATGTCTGTATGCTGGGAGGTGGATTGTTTGAGTCCTGGATGTAGTATTCAGTAAGACTCACTCTCATGGGAGTCACAGGAGTCTGTTACTCTGGATTCCTGCTTCAGGTATATNTAAAAAGCTAACCAGGCTGTTCCAAGATGGCAGACAGGTGGGTGGAAGTGGTAGGCAGTATTCTTGGGTTTGTGGGATTATCATCCCAGCCGAACTCCTAGAAGCAGTCACTGTATTGGATGAATTAATTAGAGATTACTAACAGTTTACAAACACCATGTTCTGTGGGTGCTCAAGTTTCTTGTTAAAAAGAAAACCCACATAGTATTCTCATGTAACCTGTTGAATCCTCTTTTATATGTTACATTGTCCCTGGGTTTCTTAAAATACCCAATACAGTGTAAACGCTATGCAAACAGTTGTTCTGAATTGTTTAGGAAAGAAAACAAGAATACACACATAAACCCATCTGTATATTTTTGGTATAGACACTTTTTTAAACGTGTTCAATTGACTCTGTGGATGTAGAACTCAAGAATACAAAGGTCAGACCATTTTATCTCTTATTGTATTATTAATCATTGAAGTGATTGGAGAATCACAATACATTGATTATCAACTTAGACCTCAGGTATACTAATTAAGTAGCCAGTTTTCTGGAGGCAGAGAGTCACCTAAATTTGGAAACCTGGAGTATTGTCTGGCATTTTTGTCTTATTGGTCATATAAGAACCTGCCTGTCATTAATTCAAAACCCCGCTTCATTGCTAGAAACACATTGAACAGTGCTCAGGTTCGAGTTTTGATTGTCTAATTGTCTTCAACCTCATTTAAAAATTGAAGAAGAATTTATTTTATGTGTACAAATGTTTTGTATTTATGTATGTCTGTGCACCATGTGCATGCCTGGTGCCTGCGAAGGTCAGAAGAGGGCTTTGGATCCCTGGTACTAGAGTTTCAGAGGGTACTGAAACTGGTGAACCACCGTGTGGGTACTGGGAATTGAACCTGGGTTTTCTGCAAGAGCAACAAGTGTTCTTAACCACTGAGCAAACCTTCCATCCCCTTCAGTCCCATTTAAAGAATACTGTAATACTATATTCAACTCTCCTACTTGTGAGTTGTTTAGCCATAGTTTGTCAGAAGATTCTGGACCATTTGCTCCAAGCTTAGGGAANTCTCCAGGGAGGGTCAAGAAAGCCTCGAAGACAGATGCAGGCTCCAGTTAATGGGGCATGTGTGTTTCCTGAAAGCTCTTTCTCTTTCAGGCTTCCGTCTTCCACAGACTTGTGTTTCCAGATAGCACTGTTGCCTTGGCCACTCTCCTGATTCTTGACCCTTGAATGAAAACCCTGTTAACCAAATCCTGGAAAAAAGGGAGAATTTGTTCTTGTATATTTATTGTGCTGAAGAATTAAGAGTGACCCAGATACGAGAGGAGTAGGCAAATTGTTAACAACCCTGGGGAATAGTGTTCTAGTCATTCAAAGCAAGCTTATAAAATGCAACAGCCAGGAAAGTACATATTAAGTGGAGAGAATAATTTGAATGACAAGGTTGCATATTATATAATGACAATGTGCATAAATTAAATACATGTGGTACATGCTACTTTTTGTTCTTAGAGAAATCTGTGGAAATAAGGATGGTCACAACTATTTCTACTGGAGAGTCACCATGGTGATACTTTTAAATACATAAAAAAAAATAGAAGGTACTAGAGTATTTGAAGTGAAAAATAGGCCAAGTGTATTTTGGCTCTGCATATTACAGTCATTTAAAATGTTGCAGAAATCTACAAAGCTCTTCCATGTGTTACTGAGAATAAAAGCAGGTTCTAAATATGCCTGTGATGGTTGGAAAAATGATATCACTCACACACACACACACACACATACACACACACATAGACTTGTTACTGAGAATAAAAGCAGGTTCTAAATATGCCTGTGATGGTTGGAAAAATGATATCACTCACACACACACACACACACACACACACACACACACACACACACACACACATGCTCTGGAGCAACATTATTTATGAGCCTTGGTGTAAATATCCTCCCAGTGAACTGTTGACAGTCTGTCTACCCACGTGAAAAGAACTAGAAAAGACCAGGAAAAAGTGGTAGTCAATCTCAAGACTGAATGGATAATTTGGATTAGAAGATCCATTATATATTATTTATCAATTTGGAGGATAACCATATGATGTGTTCCATAGATACTGAAAGGTATTGAATAAAATCCAGGATCCAATATTTATTCGTAATAATTANCACACACACACACACACACACACACACACACACACACATACACATACACACATAGACTTGAGGGGCCTTCAAAGGCAGATCTTAGATTTGTGAAGACTTGGGTTACATTAGTGTATGTATGTTTGAGGTCTTTTGCCCCCAAGTGTTTATAGGCCTGAGGCTTAAGACTTGGTAGTTTCATGGGAAATCAGCCCAGGAGAGTCAACTTTCACTTCTCCACACTGAAGCAGTTACTTTCTGAGCACCCAGAGGCAAGCTTAGTAAGTTGCACAAATGTCATGGTGGGTATTTTCTTGTCTTAGTCAAGTACATCTATCTCCAAGGGTGATGCTTGGACCATCAGCACACCTGGGGAATTTGTTGGCAATGCAAATTCTTGGTCTCTAACTCATATTTACCTAATTGGAAATTCGGGAGGAATCCTATTTAGTGCTCTGTATTTTTGTCCTGACCCCTAGGTGGTTTAGAAGCAACTGAAGTTTGGGATTTTTACCTGGCCCAGTAGTTGCTAATCTATATATTTCTGTAGCTACCAAGAAAGCTTTTCAAACAACTGCTTCCTAAGGCCCACCCACAAGAGATCCCACATCTGCCGAGACTGATCAGTCACCCAGACTGGATTGATTATGAGTCTTTTGGGGAGAAGAGGAATATATGGTCAAGTGTCGTGATGAGCACATCCATTGGTGATCTTTCTTGAAACTCTTTTTCCTAAACTCAACCAGGAAATAAATAACAACTTTTTGTTTGAATAGTTGGCCATTGTTTTACAGACAGACTCAGAAGTATAACCCAAGAGTTAGTTCAGTTAGTCACTTAAGCTCAAGTTCTGTACCCTCACTATCTCTGATCCTCTGGTTCTTTATAGGAAAATGGGGCTTGAAAAAGAAAGTGCCTATGGTAGGCTGGCTAGTTGGCTCAGTGGATAACATGCTTTCTGTGCAAGCATGAGAACCTGAGTATGGATTCCTATCATCCACATAGAAGCAGGGTGCAGCAACTCACATGTGTAACTATGACATTGGAAGGGGCAGAGAAGAACAGAAATGGAGAACTTACCAGCCAGTCTAGCTGAATTGTTGAACTCCAGGTTCAGTTAGTTCTTGTCTTAGGAAGCAAGGTGGACCATTGCTAAAGCGATGTGAATTAAAACTGCCTTGAGATATCAATCACTTCACCCAGTCAAAATGGCAACTGCCAAAAAAATCTGACAATGAATGCCAGCAGGGATGTGGGGAAAGAGGAATTCTTATTTGCTGTTGGTAGAGGTGCAAACTAGCACAATATAGAAATCANTATGGAGGTTTCTCAAGTGACTTCAAACCATATCACCCAGCTGTACCACTCCTGGGAGTAACTCAGAGGACTCCTTGTTGTACCAGGGAGATACTTAGCACATCTGTACATATTGCTACTCTAGTCACAATATTAGGGAAATGGAACTAGCCTAGATGTCCATCAACAGATGAGTGAATANTGAACATGTTATACATGTACAAATTGGAATTTTATTCTGGTAAAGAAAACTGAGAATTTTGTAGGAAAGTAGGTAGATCTGGAAAGTACAATGTTAAATGAGGTTAACCAAATTCAGAAAGGCAAGATCAACATATTCTCTATGTTATGTGGATCCCACCCTACAGTGTGTGTGTGTGTGTGTGTGTGTGTGTCTGTCTGTCTGTCTGTCTGCCTGCCCACACTTGTGTATAAATGTGAGTAAAGCTTTTAAAGGTTTTAAATTATGTGTATGCGTGTTTCATCTGTGGGTTTGTGTGCATGAGTGCAGTGGAGGTGACTGGAAGCATAAGATCCCCAGCAGCTTGAGCAAGCTGTTGTGAGGCACACAGTGTGTGTGCTGAGAACTGAACCTGTGTCCTCTGCAAGAGCAGTATGTGTTCTTAGTGCTGAGCCATCTCTTCAGCCCCCACTTTTGTTTTCCTTTAAGCAATATTTCCTTTATCCTCATATTCTATAAGATTAGTTCCAGAACATGCTTGGAGAATGAGAGGCTTGCTATCCTTACTATGGGGCAGTTTCAGTTATAATGCAGACTTTCATATACCATGAGACACATCATAAAGAATNATCCTTGTGATGGAGGGACAGGGGTTTGCTTGCCTGACAGTGTTCTTTCCTGTCAAGCAAGTAAAATGTGGCTAGGGTTACTACTTCTAAGGACCTCAGCTATTTTCTTTTTAGTTTTGTTTTATGGGTTTAAATTTTAAAAAAAGATATCCAATTCTAATACTAACTTGGGTATTATGCAGCTTATGTATNTGCATCTATTTTAAGTGTAAAGCTCATGAGATGTGAATACATGTCAGATATTTCCAATAAGCATGTAACATAGAAATTGAGCTATACTAAAAGGAGACTGAATATTTAGTATGAAAAATGTAGTTTCATAATCTAGTAGTTATGAAAACCACTCCTTGATTTTTTTTTTTTCTGAAATGATACTTTGGCTACATTAGGTCAGATAAAATGTTACTCAAGTTTAATTTCACTACTTTCTTTGTTAAAGTGGGCTATCAGGAANTATAAACTGTGACTTATAATACATTTCTCTTGGGCAATGGTATGTCAGAGCCTGAAAAGCTGTACTCANGTCAAACTAGCAGAAGTCAACACTGAAAATGNAATGAGGCGGCCCATGGATGTCTACATTAGAGACTTGAATNTCACCCTTCATGGCTCACTTGCATTTGCCATTGAGGGATCCATGGCCACTTTCCTGCCTTTCACACATGAGCACTTCCTCGCCTTCTTCTGGTGTGTGTATTTGAGGATGTTGTCTACCATTTATTTGCTGTGATTTGATACCACTGATTCAGTGGAATATCTCACCAAAACACATTTTAAATGTGATGTTGGCCTTTGTGGCTTGTGTATGCTTGTGGTGTGTGTNCATGTTGGTGTTTTATGCTGTGTCCTGTCAGCATGGGAATGTAATTATTCTGCCCCAATGTTTCCTTCTGTCCATACAAGGGAGTTGCCATTCTCAGAATCCGATTTATAACCACTTCCTTATTTTTGTAATGCCTCCTAATATGCTTTTTAAAAAGGGACTTGACCTTCCCGTAATCCAGTTTTCCTTGAAGTGTTAAATCATCCACTTAAGCAGCCTTGGCTTTCTATGACCGATGGAATGTGAATGTGTCTCCGTTATTGAAAGTTAACTGAGCACAATGAAGATTTCTTACAAGGTAAACATGAGTAGAATAGCAGTTAAATATTTTCATTTACATGCTTCCCCTTGCTACTTGAAAGGCCTTTATTCAAAATATAAATGTCCCAGGCTGAACAGTAGATTTGAGATTTGTTAGATACTTTCTGACTTCTTTTCTTTTTGAACACTAGGGATTGGAAGCCCCCATCCCCTTTGCTGGGAACAGTGCTGGGGATGGGACCAGGGCCTTGAAATGTTAGACGATTGCTTTATCATTCAAATACATTTCCAGCCCTCAATTTTTTTTTTTCTTGAGACATGTTCTCACCCATATAACATAAGTTGACCTAGAACTTGGGATCCACCAGACTCTCGTCTAAGTGCGCAAGCCACCAAACCCAGCCCTACGTTGACATCCTAAAGATGATGCTTCTACCATGGAGTTCTGGACTTCTGAAAGAAAATTTTCTTTTCAGGATTCCATTACATTGGTGATGGGCCTATGATGTGATAGGTTATGTTATTTAATAGTATTTATAAAAATATCCTGATTGGTCTTGTTTACTCTTTTTTGCCGTCTCCCGTTACTGTAGCAATGTTGTTGTCTGCTTGAAGTGCTAGCTTCCTGAGTAATGATCAGTGGATTCAGAAGTCATATGCTTGACCCATCTATAAGTCAACCTTGAGTTTTNTATTAGGGATTGTATTTTCCGAGAAATATCCTTTTTTTCACGCAGCAAGAGATTTTCTACCNTAACAAGAGCCACTAGCGACTCAAGACCATCAAAACCTCTATCTCTCACATCAAATATTCAATTATAGACTACTAAGGGATGATAAATATATAAGCCATGAGGGCAGAGAGGCTGGCTCAGCATGTACTGTTGACTTCTGGGTTGCATCAGAACTTGGCACATACCTTTGACAGAACATCAGCTGTATTTATGGACCCAAGCCCTTTCAGTTACTTATTCCCAACTCCTGCTAGTCGGTTTGCCTCCCTGAGTTTCCACGTGAGTGAAATAAGTGCTCTCAGAAGTCTGATTAAGCCTTTAGGACCGTGTATTTCCTCTTCAATTCTCTTTCCAGTTCCCTCAGCTCTCATCCACCTTTGCGCTCCCTGGTAATTGCTTCATGAAGAAGGCACGGAAGTAGTGTATTTATCTTTACTAGAGCTGTGCAGAGTCCCAGAAGCATCTGGAAGAAGAAAACGCGCATCTAAATGAAGCATGTTCNAGGCACTCCAGCACCTAGTCAGAAGGTGTCGTCTTTTAGTCCATGACTGTTCTAGGAATTGTTACTAGTGAAGAACAGGGAAAGAAAGTCTCTGGCCCTGTGGTAAGAATGATTATCATAACTCGCCTTTGAAATATGCATGTCTTCTTTCCTACATTGCTTTAAGCACAAAACAGAGCTGTAGACAGGAAATCCTGAAGCTCTGACC
>LZPO01034964.1:216260-226776 GCA_001675575.1 Neotoma lepida
CCCAAATAATTTAATTGATAAAAATCCCTCGCAGGTGTACCCAGGTGTTAGGGTTTTAGTTAATTTTAGATAGTCAAGTTGACAACCAAGAATAGTCACCACAGATGGCAAGTTAGTCTCTTTGTTCTTGGTAATTCTTAAATATTTCCATACGAACACAGGTGACTGCTTGTCCAGTGTTAAATAATAACAAGCATTTTTTTCAGTGATGCTATCCAGAATTNTACCTCAGGTGATTTTGTTAAAACTATTGGGGCCCAGGTATAGCACAGTAGAGCACTTATGTAGCATGTACAAGGCCCCGAGTTCANTCCCAACCCTGGACTGCAGTAGGGCAAAATAAAAACAATATATAGACAGGTTTCTGGCCAGGTTCTTTATATTTCTTTGCTGATTATAGTGTAAATATTGAGCAAAAAAAAGAATGTCAAGTTAATTAAGGTCTTAAATTCACTTTATGGAATGTTCTGTGTCCTATAAAATAACAGTTTATGGCCTCATAAAAAGGGCTTTTAATGTATTAGAGTGGAAGAAAATAGGACAAAATGGTTATGGTAGAGAAGGAAAATTGATGGGAAATAAAACAAAACATTAACTTTAAGTACAGTATTAAATTATGGATGTGCATGTAACATATTTTGTCATGTGGTCATATTTAGTTTTGAAAACATTACAGATAAAAATGTGTTCTATTGCCAAGTATCATGTACNCTTGTAATTCTACAGGCTTTGATGGCAGAGGCAGGAAGAATGCAAGTTCCAGGCCAGCTCGGGTTATATAGGGAGTTGCTGACCAGGTATAACGCAGGCTGGTGCAGTGTTATACATTGAGAAAAAATGCCCACATACATATATTTAGACTATGTTATNTCCACCCAAATCAAAAATGCTTTCTCTAACAAAGCAATATATTAGGGACTTATTTTAGAAATTTTATAGGAGTGGTACATTTTTTTATAATTATGTGTTTTAGATAAACTATGGTATAAAATAATTATTTATATATACACATGCTTACTTATTTTTGAGTAAGCAATAGAAGATAGCTTTCATACTGTGGGGTCAGGAAGATTTGCCTTTTCTAGCCTATACAGGCTATTTGTGGTTCTCACATACTGCCTGTCTTTCTGTACCTGGTACTGTTACCTAAACCAACCAACCAAACAGTGACTACAAATCAGCAGGTGATCCCTCACTAGTTTGTGAAAACAATGGTGAAAGGAACTGGAAGTTAATTTTCTAATACTCTGTGATCATCTAACTTTCTCTGTAATTGCAGTCCTCTCAAGAGAGGACCGTTGGAAGGCTGCAGTTGTACTGTCTGAGCGAACTTGACACTGTTTAAAAACCAGACAGTTGATGATTTAATTAGAGAATGGCCTGACCTTCCTGGAGCCAGACATGACCCAGAAATCTTGTGGTATGGAAGGGGACCCCACTGTACAGCCATCATCTCTGGAGTCTGGGGAAGGAGGCCGTCTTCCTGTTGTCTGCTTTCAGTCTCCCAGAGCCTTGACAGAGAGATAATCACAGGCTCTCAGGATGGACTAGACCCTAAAGGTGAATTAGGAGGAAAGCTAAGGAGTGGATCAGGGGTTAGCCAGCCCTCCAGGAACTGCTCAGGAGGCTGGACCTCAGGGGTGGCCCTGCCTACTGCCAAGGAAGATACTTGTCTTCTTGCTGGGCTCTCTATCTCGTCTGTCACAGTGCTAAGTTGTAACTCACAGCCCAGTTCCCTAGAGAAGGTTACTAGGGTCAGAAAACAGCACACTAGAAATTAATAGTGTACAGTTTTGAGAATAGTGTGAACCGATTGGGTCACCATCGAAAATCTACCAGGACAATTTCTTCTGAATCTTAAAAAAAAAGTATGTATGTATGTATGTATGTATGTATGTATTGTGTGTGTGAGTTTGCCACAGCACGCCTGTGTAGATCAGAGAACAGCTTGTGAGAATCCATTCTCCTCTTCTACCATGTGAGTCATGGGATTTGAACTTAGGCTGTCGGGCTTAGCAGCGAGTGCCTTTCTATCTCTTTGGCCCAGGAGTCTTTCCTACATCTAAATGTGGGAGCCAGGCTTGTCCATGACTATCATTTCAGCACTGTGGAGGCAGAGGGCAGAGCATTGCAAGTTCAAGGCCCTTTTCAGCCGCAACAGGTTTGAGGCCAGAAAACCTGTCTGAGACCCCATCTCAAAAATTAAAACAAAACAAAAAGCTTTAGTTGTTGCTAATAATTATACGAGATACGTAGCCTGTTGATATTTTAAAGGAATGATGAATGTAGGTTTTTTTTTTCAACCAGATTGCCCCCCATTTTATATGGAAATAATATGGACAAGGCAAGCTCTTCCCCCCACCCCCACAGCCCTTTGCCCTAGCTCTGCTCTGAGCCCTTGGGGTATTTATTGTCTCTGGTTTCGAAGCACCCATATGGCTTATGCTTATGTTTCTGAAACACAGGCTGTCCAACTTTATTTCCTGAAGTGTANGTTGCTAAAAAAGAAAGAAAAAGACCCAGATGGTTTTACTATAGTTCATTTCCATGCTTTTTACAAATTAATTAGGGGAGAAATATCAGAACAAGACTGAGGAGTCTGAAGGAGCCAGGATACTGGGAGAAGTTGTCCAGAATCCCTCCCAGCCCTGGAACTGAACTTCCCAGGGCCCTGGGCTGGCCTGGGCTGTTCTCCCACAGGCACTCAAAAAAAGTCTGCTGGCTGAATGAATGGCCCAGTGAGGACCTAGTGCCCTGTTTATTGAGCACAGACATTTAACTGCATTTGCAAGGGAGCTGATTTCCTGAGTTCTCTGCAGCCCAGAGGGGTGTGCATTCAGTAGGAGCCGTATGTTGTACGCCTCTCCTTTTCTTTGCCTTTTACTGCAGGCAACATTCAAAATTTACAGAGACCAATCCTAAGACTCATTCTCCAACTTCATTTAAATCTTTTCTCCAGTATAGCTGCACCCAGCATTAAAACACAGAACAGAGAGAAGAGGCATTGTATCCTTGTTCACCTTCTGTTCTGCTTAGGATCAAAGGACAGAACCCCTGGAATTTAGGGGTGTAGTAGAGGGGTAGGCATTGTGAAAAATCTCTAATTAGCTGGGTACAGATGTGGTCCTCTTGCTTGTTGGTCCATACTGGTTGTTACTCTGAACAAATGCTAGCTCAGAGAGTGTGTGCTAGTCTCAGCTCCCTGACTTAGGGTTCTGCCCTCCAGGTAAAGCCTTTGCTAACTCTCCTGCCCTATATGATAAGGGTCATCTGACCGCAGACAGGCATCCTGATGTCAGCAGACTGATTCTAGTCTGGCTGCATAATGCTTTCAGATTCTTCCCATCCAAGGCTGCTTGTCCTTATCACTCCAAACTGGGTTAACTGGTGGCACCTCATACTGGGTTTTCTTTTCAGTTCTTGTCAGTAGCTCAGAGACACGGCGGGATGCAGCCAATGGACAGTCTACATATACGGGCAGCTGATGAAAAGAGATATTAGTCTTCCCTTCTTGCTGGTACCCTAATCTCTGTGATTCTGTTTGTTGATTGCCTCCTAGTTGGAGGCAAAGGGCTTGGAAGTTGGGAAGCCTGGAGGAATGAGCTCTTCCTTTGGGGAATTGTAAGATGCCCTGCTCCCCAACTGTTCATCAATGCAGAGGCTGCCTCTGGCAAGGGCTAGCTCTGTCACTGCAGTAGTTAGCTCTGGAANAGGCTTGTATTGAAGGTGTAGTCTCCACTGCAGCAGGGCTTTGGGAAGGTGATTGGACCANAAGGCCTGTAACCTGTGACTGAATTAGCCTATTCATGAATTCATATGTGGTGGTGTGATTTGAAGGGGGTGGGAACTTCATGAAGTAGGACCCAGTGGGAGGAAGTAGGTCCCTTCTCCGAAAGGGTAGATTCTGTTCAGGGGCTGTCATGAGATGAGGAAGATGGGGCAATCTTGTTGTACCTGTTTTCTACCGTGCTGTTATGTCTCGCTGCTGTCCAGAAACAACAGAGCCAGGGGACCACGGGCCAAAGCCTGAAACCATAAGTCAAGATATATCTGTCCAGCTTTAAGATGATATTTTTAGAAATTTTGACAAATAATGGATAGCTGACTAACAGTTAACCTTCTGGTAACCTCTGGAGGAGATATGTGGCCTCAGTGTTTTTGGAGGATGTTCTTGAGCTATGCAGTAGTTTTGTTCTCAGCAATGACATTGGTATTTTAATGCTGATATCATAGGGAATTCATACTAAGATTTATTACAGGTGCTTAAGTGCCAAGGGAATCTTAACAGAAGAGAAAGCACTTACGTTGTATGGTATTAGTGATCCCAAGGATTAAAAAAAAAATCTCCAAACTTGGGAACTAAGGTGTTAATAAGTAGCAGGTTGGAAGATAGAGTCCGGTAGCATTTGTTATTGTTGAAGTCACCGTAAGCATCGCAGGACACAGGCATGCATGTACAACAGTGCTGCATGTACATCAGAGCTGCTTGAATAATGGAAGCCTGATAGCACCTGGGAACTCATTACCACTGTGCTGCCTTGACACAAACCTAAACATATCTGGGAAGAGGAAATCTCAATAGAGGAGTCTCTTTCCTTAGATTGTCTTATGGGAATATTGTCNTGATTGCTGATTGATGTGGCATGGCCCAGCTCANGGTGGGTCGTGCCAGCCCTGGGCAGGGTAGTCCCGAGTTGTATATGAAAGCAAACAGAGCTGGCCATGGAGCTCAAGCAGCGTTCCTCTGTGCACTCTGCCTCTAGGTCCCTTCCTTGAGCTCCTGTCCTGGCTTCCCTTGATGATGGACTGCAACCTGTAAGCTGATGGAAGCCCCTTNCTTCCCACAGTTGCTCTTGGTCATGGCGTTTGGCACAGCAACAGAGTGCAAACTAGGATGGCCACTCATCCGCAGACTGACGTGTCTGGCTGTAGAGCTGTACTGCCAGGAGACATTTGATTGGCACAAGACCTTTAAAGCGCTGTTTAAAGGCAAATTTACATCGTGCTGCTTTACTTAACCTGTTGGTACAAAGGAAAGGAATGTATCCCTGGCTCGTATATATATCCTAAAAATGGACAGTGTAAAAACCAGTCTCTCCTAGTTTTCTCTTGTCCTAGTGGGCCATACACTTAAGAACACAATGAAGAATTCTTATCCTTGAGTGATAGGACTAAAAGTGATGCTATTATTTTATTTTTTTTATTCTGTGTAATTTCTACAGTTAATCTAGTTTACTGCTGGGGTATGTCTTTCTGTATGCTGTGAATATATGTTGTTCCCATTGGTTAATAAATAAGCTNCTTTGGCCTATGGCAAGGCAGCTTAGAGGCAGGTGGGAAATCCAAGGAGAGAGACAGGAAAGAGAAAGGCGGAGTCTGGAGTGTAGTTGGATTTTCCTGTGTCCCGCCCAGGCCCGAAGCCGCTCAGACCCAAATAAACACATAGAGGCTTATATTATTTAAAAACTTATGGCCTAATGGCTCAGGCTTCTCATTAGCTAGNTCTTACATCTTAAATTAACCTATTTCTATAAATCTGTACTTGCCACGTGGCTTGTGGCCTTCCAGTACCTTTACATCTTGCTTNTCCTGGTGGTGGCTAGCAGCGTCTGCTCTGCTCTGTCCTTCTCCTTCCTCTCTCTCTAGTTAGAATGTCCTGCCTAACCTTATTCTGCCTCACATTGGCCAAACAGCTTTATTTATTAACCAGTCAGAGTAACACATAGTCACAGCATACAGAATTATATCACCCATCACTGGAGAGATGCCAGCCATCGCTGAAGGAGCAGCAAGATGCCAGCAGACTGGTAATGCCATGACTATGTGGCAAAACATAGTTTAATAGAAATGGGTTAATTTAAGATATAAGAACTAGCTAGCAAGAAGCCTGCCAGAAGCCATACAGTTTGTAAATAATATTAAGCTGCTGAATGACTATGTTATAAGCGGCTACAGGATGGCGCTGCCAGGCGGAACCAGAGAAGACTTGACTACAGTTTACATATATAGCTGGAGGCTGGAGAANTGGCTCCGTGGTTAGAGTGCTTGCTGTTCTTACAGAGGACTCAAGTTCGGTTCCCAGCACCCACATCAGGCAGCTCATAGCTGCCTGTTACTCCAGCTCTAAAGGTTAGGTGCCTCTGTGTTGCACAAATCCTAAATGGTCTTTTAATAAAAANCTAGAGCCAGATACTGGGGTGAATGCTGAAAGGTCAGAGAGACAAAGGAACAAGCCACAGCCACTTCTCACCTNGCCAACTCCACAAATCCTCTGACTNAATGTCTCTGAGTCCTCAGCCGNAAGGCTCTCTGTAGTTCCTGTCTGCTGGTGCCTTATATACCTTTCTCCACCCAGCCATTTCACTTCCTATCTCAACCTTCCTAGTGCTGGGATTAATGGCGTGTGTGCTTCCCAAACACTGGGGTTAAAGGTGTGAACCACCACTGCCTGACTCTGTTTCTCTCCTAGACTGGATCAATCTCGTGTAGCCCAGTGTGGCCTTGAACTCACAGAGATCCAGACAGATCTCTGCTTCCTGAGTGCTAGGATTAAAGGTGTGTGCCACCACTGCCTGACCTCTGTGTTTAACCCTGTGTCTGGCTCTGTCCTCTGACCTTCAGGCAAGCTTTATTTCTTAGATTACAAATATCACCATACCTCTGGCTCCCACAGATGCTTGTACACACACGTACATAGCACCCCCTTCCACATAATTAAAATACAAAATCAGANTTATACTTTTAAATGTAATAAAAGGCTAGAATAAATGCTTGTTATCAGGTATCTATTCTTTTAGGTNTTNTCTATGCTTAGTTTCTGATGATTTCTGACATTTCTCTAAATCTCTGAGTTTTAAACTCTCTTCACAGAAAGCTTTTAGTCAATTATTTTTCCTTCTGTCTTAGTTGGCCTAATAACTATTACCTCATTCCACAATCTGGCTTATATTTCAACAACTAAATGTCCTAAATACTATTTGGCATTTGTAAATGTATGTGCTAATTTGGAAAACTGCCTTTATTACCCAATGAATCTTCCAAATAACTTTTAAAATTATCTTGTAATCCTCATGGTTATTTTGAAGACCAGAAAATGAGATCCCACTTAATTTGTAAACAGAGCCTCCAAATGCTATTCATCTTCTAACTATTTTGTAATTTATTAAGAAAGTATTTCAGGGAAAGTAATTCTGCAGAGTTTATTTAAGTGGCTAGGGTGTAATAAATCAGGGTGGAATTTGAGTATGTAGGGAGATGGTGGCATGAGAGGTCTGTATTTTCTTGTCTGTACAGACTCAGCCGGTATCNGCCTCTAACACTGAGTAAGAACCAGTTATGGGTCTAATTTCCTGTGACATTGCCAGGTCCTAGTGCTGTTGTGGCATACGTGATACCAGTGTTCAGGATAACCACAAATGCTTATTCAGCACCTAATATGTGCAAGGAACATTACCAAGTGTTTGAACACACTAACTCATTCAGCTCTTACAGCAGATCTCTGTGGTAAGCAGTTTTAAACTCTCCCCCGCCTTGAGAAGTAAAGGAAAAATGCAAATAGTTTTAACTCCCCNGTGTCTAAAAATTCCATAGCTATACACATACCTTGGAAAGCTTTTTGCTTATATTGATTGAAGTTTTGGTTATGTTTGAACATTCTCATGGAAATCTCAAAGATGCATTTTTTTTTGTTGTTGTTACAAATTGTGGTAGCAGTGAGAAAAGTTAGGAAATTCTTTATTGTTACACAAAAACTAAGAGTAATAGTTTTAATGTTTGCTATACTCGGCTGTCTAAACTNTGTACAATCCCGGAGCTGGATAGAGAATAGACTAGCCCAGAAGTATGATGGTCAGTATAAAAATAGCTGTCGTGCAGGATGTAAGGGGATGGATGGTAACACTTGACCTGGGCTAGAAGGACTTTTGAGAGTTAAGGAAGATATTGTGAGCATAAAATTAGTATGAAATTCTTTAGAACACTTTAGTCTTAAAAATTCCTGGGCTCATGATTAAGAGGACTTGCTTCTTTTGTGAGGATCCAAGTTTGGTTCCCAGTCCCTGTGTAGAGCAAGTTACAACTGCCTGCAGTTCCAGCTCCAGGAGACCCAACCTCTTTTGTGGACTCTGGACACCAGTACTCACACACACATATCCAAACATTTTACGTATAAATATATGTGTGTGTGCACTCACACGTGTGTGGACACGCGCACATGTACACATAATTAAGACATAAAATCTTCTTTAAAAATCCTTCTGGGACTCATGGGCTTTCTTGAATTAATACCTGTCATCCGTTCCATGTGGCTCTGTCAGCAGCATGCTTTGAGGGGCAAGAACAGTGGCTGCAGGAACACATGGCATCATAAACCTGTAGCTCCCGGTCTGTCTGGTGTAGACCCATGGCAATCAATGTTACATTTTTGTTCTTAAGCTCTACATTTCTTTATAATTTTGTGATTTTTTTTTTACCATAGTAGCTAATTGCTTCCTGGCATTCATATCAGTTTCCACGTTCATGTGTTCTTATTTTGATTTGCTTCCTGAATAACTTTTAAATATCGTACAATTGCATTCNGGTAGAAGCAGGCTCTGTGTGCGGGTGTCTTCTGTTGTCCTCATGTGCGAAGGACTGCCAAGGAGAGGACGGCTGGGTGATGCTTGGTTCCTCTAGCCACTGCCTAAAACAGCCCCCTGTATTTTGGTATGTAGTGTTCTGGGAAAACTTGAGCCAGCCTGCATTGGAAAAGCCTTTGCCAATAACCTCTTCTCCCGCTGGACAGCATTCGAGTTTTTCTTTTTCCTTTAGATCTATAAAATTTCACTAAGGTTCGTCATAACTCAGAGTGCCAGTCNTTTTTTTATAGATAATGCTTTTCTAAAAGCTCAGGGTAGATTTTTTTGTTTTGTTGTTTTCTATCTTTTATTTCTTANCTTTGCTTCGATTCCTCCATCATTTATTTCCCGGGTCTTCCATTAGTATCTTCCCTCCTCCTTTTGCTTCCCTTTGTTTCTCATCCTTTTCAGCCTTGGAGTCCAGATCGTCTGCGTTACTCAGTCCACTCCTCGATGCTTCCAGCACATCTTACACCTGGCCTCTCCACACACCAGTCTCTGACTCCACATTATTCTCCAGAGCAGTGGTCAGGGACACATTTTGTTATTCTGGTTGAATACCACTTTGTTTTCTAGAAGAGTATCATTTTATTTTGTAGAAACAAATGTGTTTCGATTACTCAAAGAACTTGTCTTCTTTTAGATGGCTTGGAGCTTTTCCTAAGAACTGCTATTTCTTACAGCGCACATTTTTATAGGAAAGGGCATGTTCATGCGGACTTGAATGAGGCGGAGTTTGTGGGATGCCACAGTGAAAGTGATTAGATGGCACTGGTGGCCTGGAACTCAGGGAGCGGTGACCCCTTCCTATGTGATTGCCTTCTGGACACACTGGCCCCACATGTCCTTATTGCTGTGCTGGTGACAGGGAGTGCACCTCCTGGAGACCAAATGGAACTCAGGAAGGCATGAATCATGCTTACCACCTCTTATCCCTCTGACTTAGGAGCTAGGAGAGGGGTTTCGTTGGGCTTTTTTCCAGGGGTTTTCCTGGCAGACAAGAATGCAGCTTATTAGCTTTCATGGTCTAGTGGCTTTTTTTTTTCCCAAAATTTATCCCACTTGACCTAAAACTGCAAGATATATCCCATAGTTTCTAGGTTGGGCATATCCTTCCATCATTTTCTGTGGAGATGCAAAGTGTCCCTTAATTTATATTGTGCAGTTCATTTTACTGGGAAAGTGATACTTAAAACTGTTAAGACTTTAATGAATTCCTCCCAAGTTCATACCACTTCAGTAGCTTAGAAGGCAGTGATTCCCTGTGCAAGCAGAGTCACAGAAGCTTCTGGACTTGCATACCGTCAGCAGTATTACTGTCAGCAGTATCTCTTCTCTGCTAGAGCCAGTCAGCAGATCTGAACCTAGTCGTGGGTGGATATTGTGAATGTGAATATCCACTAAGCCCAGAGAAAAAGGACCATTATTTAAAATAACAATGGAATTTCCCATGGGACTGTGAGTAATAACCAAATTAGCTAGCACTTCCTGAATGCTTTACTCTTGGCCAGATACTATTTTAGAAATATCAGATCCATTTAATTTTCACAACACCCCAAATAAAGATTACTCTTACTATCTTTTACTCTTCAACTGAAACACAGAAGGATAACATAACATGCCCAAGTCACAGGATGGAGCCAGTAGTGTGTGACCCCAGAGAGGCTGACTTCAGGGTCCACAGCTTTTAGTGTTATATAGCTTTTCAGACGTTGGAAGTGACATTGGAACTCTGTGGTTTTCCCCTACTGGTGTCCAGCATTTGATTGCACTTTGGCAGAAGGGAGCCAGTTGCTGCCTAGTGTAAGGGAGCTGTCAGGATGAACGTGTCGATAATAACATTCAAAAATTTCAGTGAGCAAGAGGAGAGACTAGCTTGGGGCAAGCTTGAAGTTGGATTT
>LZPO01034965.1:0-13989 GCA_001675575.1 Neotoma lepida
TGCCCCACACTTTACAAACATTTCTTTGCAACTGTCCACCCTGCTGACTTAGTGACTTCGGGCCACCATCTATAACAGAGACAGTAGTCTCCAAGAAGCTGAGTCTCTGACTCCCACACTGTGTAAAGTTACTCTCAGCAATGAATTNCATATGGCCCATGGAGGCTTTGATAAAATGTGCCCCAGCAGTGAATACTCATAGGAGGGAAAGAAATACCAGCATAATTTAAGGGCAGTGTTGTGGAGCCAATGTGGAATGTCCCCCACATGTTTGAATATTTGTTTCCCAGCTGGTGACATTGGTTGTATGACATGGGGCTTTACTGGCAGAAGGAGGTCACTGGGGCAGGCTTTGGAAGGTTATACTCACTTCTGGTTCCAGCAGCATCCTCTACTTCCTGATCTGCAGTTGCNGTGTAAACAAGTCTTTATTACATGTCCCTACTNCTATGCCTTCCATTCCATAGCAGACTAAAATCCCTCTGCAATCATGAGCCAAAAAAAAAATCTCTTTCCTTCTTAAAGTTTCTTTTGTTAGTCATTTTGTCATAGTGACAAAAAACATAATTAATACAGAAATTGATACCATAAGTAGGACTGTTGCTATAGTTAAAACTAGCCAAGAAGTTCTTAGGCCTTTGGAAATAAATTGCAGAAGAGTTTGGAGATGTAAAGTATGGAAGCCCTAGGATGCTGTAAGCAGATTTGAAGAGCCATTACAGTGAAAGTTCAGAATTCCAGAATGATGATGAAAGTGCTGACANTGATGGCTGTGCTCATAAGGTTTCATTAAGACACGAGGACTTTATATCAGAGATTGGAATGGACGTCATTCATGTAACATTCTGGCAAAAAAAAAATCTAGCTGTTTTGTTTGTGTCTTGAAAAAGTGAGTGAGGCTGAATTCAAAAGTAGTGACTTTGGTGGAAGAAATCTCAATAGGACGTAACATTCAGGCAGTGGTGTGGTTATTGCTTGTTGTATCCAGCCAGATTTACAGTAATAACACAAAACAAAAGGTANAGCAGAAAGATATTTTTAAATGAACTGTTTGGAAGTGTGTTGAAAACTATACAGAATGAATGGAGATAAAGCTGTCACTGTTAAATACTCAGGACAATTAAAGAGAACACTGTACACTGGATGGGTCAGAGAGACCATGCCTTATCAAAGGCTCCAGGGTATAAAATGCAAAAGCATTTGAAAGACTTTTTAAAAAGCATAAAATAGTATAGTTGAATTGGTTCCTCCTGCACAGAGACAACTTAACCCAGAGCCATTTTTCCAAGGTTCAAATGNATAAGCAGTTAGACGTCCCAGTNGTCATTGCCCAAAGGGGTGCAACTACATCTGTTTTATAAGAATATGGAATGTTTTATAAGAATATAGAATGTAGACAAATTTCCAAATGGTCTTATTAAATAAAAACACGGAACCAGAAATAGGGGTGAAAATCTGACAGAGATCAGAGGAATCGGAACAGCCACCAGCTAACCTCACCTCACCAATGCCACAGCTTCCAAAGACANCAACTTCCTCCCCTAGCCAGGTTTTTACGCCTTTCTATTCTGCTAACTCATTTCCTCTCTCCACCAAGCTACATCACTTCCTGTCTGTCTGCACAGACCTCCAGAACTCTATNGTTGGTGCTGGGATTAAAGGCATGTGTCACCATGCCTGGCTCTGTTCCCTAGTGTGGTCTTGAACTCAGAGATACAGACAGATTAAGGGCATGTGCTAACATTGCATGACTTTTGTTTACTATAGTGGNTGGCTATTTTCTCGGATCCTCAGGTAAGTTTTATTGGGAGACACAGTATATTGGGGGACACAATACATCACCACACAGGATGTTTTTAAGAATATAGAATGTAAGAATAATGGGGTCATGGAAACTTTCACCAATGTTTTTAAAAAGCCTCTGAGGGTAGATGATGTTTAACAGAGTAACACCCTTGCATGGAACTCTTGAATGAGCTATGTGTGAACCTGTGGAGGTACAGCCTATGTGAAAATACAGATATCTGTGTGTTTGAGATAGCAGGAACACGAAACACCTGCCAAGGAAAGTTGCAGGCACCAAACAAAGAGCTAAAGAGAGATGCTACATGTGTTTGGCAAGGTCAAGCCCATCAGAGTGCNGACACTACCATCACCCACCCTGAACACTGGGCAAGGAGCTACAGGGCTTATTGTTTCTCTGCTATGTGGTATTCTTGCTTTGTTCCAGTCATTGCTTGCTATGTCCCCAATCTTTCCTTTTTGAATGGGAAGGTTTATGCTGTGCCATTGTATATTGATTGTACACAACTTTCTAAAATTTATTTATATTCACGTGTATTTGTAAGAGAAATAGTATGCCGCATGTGTTCAGGTGCTGGTGGAGTCCAGAAGAGGATGTGGATCCCCTAGAACTGGATTTACNAGCAGCTGTGAGCCTCTTGACGTGTATAAGGAGAATTCATCAAGAGCAGGAAGCACTATTACTTTCCAGAGTCTTTCCAGCTCTTATGACTTTTTGAAATAAAATACTTCTGTTAATTTGTTAAGAATTTTATACAGTACGACTTGATGNTATTCACACTCTACTACCCCGCCAACTCATCCCAAATCCACCCTTCATCTCCCCGTCCCTTCTTCTTTTAATAAGCAATTAGTTCAATTTATGCTGACCAAATGAAGTATTTAACAGGGGTTCACAACCATGAGATTGCTCTGAATCTTAGAAAGACCTCAAAGTTTTGAACAGTGTTGATACTGTGAAGGAATTAAAGGAGGAAGAACAAGAGGTTAATGAGGAATGACTATGATAACAGGGCATTATATACATATAGGAAATATCATAATGAAACCTATCATTTTATATAATTAATCTATGCCAATAAAAGGATGGACCTGTAAAAAAAAACTATGAGAGCCTTAAAACTGAACTAAATGCATTTTGTGTTATGTCTATGAGCATGTAGGAAACAGAGTGAAATGTTATGGTTTGAATATGAAATGGTCTCTGCAGACTTGAATGGTTGAACTTTGGTCCCCAGTTGGGACATAGGATGTAGCTGGCAGAAGTAAGTCACTAGGAGAGGGGCATTTGAGTTATTCATATTTTTTCTTCCATTGGTATTCGGTCACAATATGCACAGTATCCACAACATGCTCCACTATCACACAGCCACTCCCATGGCTTCCCTGCCATGATTGGACTAAAATCCCTATNAAACCATGAGCAAACATAAACCTTTCCTCCTATGTGTTGCTTCTGTCAGCTGTCTCCATAGCAACAAGAAAAGGAACAAAGAAAGCAGGGTGTGGTGGTACACAACTAATCTCAGCACTTTAGCTGTAGAGGCAGATGAATCTTTGGTAGTTCAAGGCTAGACTTGTCTACATGATGGTTTCCAGACCTTCTAGGGCCAGTAAAAATCTACTCCAAAAAAAAGGAACTAATGCAGACAGACAGTGCTTAGTACTGCTTCTTGATCTGGGGTAGGTTCTACCTTAGACATGTGACTTAGTTTTCCCAAGACCCACTTTCCTCACCAGNGAAAAATGATGACAACAATATAATGTATTTCCGGAAATTGAGGAAATGGTTATGAGATCAAAAATGTAAGCACAGTGCCTTAAAGGGAAAGCATTATGGAGAAAAACCTTCATTTTCCACATTAATCCTCGAGTTTAGCGTTTTTCAATATCATGTCAGTAGACAACACCACCACCCTCCTTCAAGCTATGTTTGTCAACAATCAAATTTTCACCAAGCATCTGTTTTATGGTACTTACCAGTTTGTTTCATTTCNTCTGACATCTGTTTTGTGTTTTTACTAACTGGTTCAGAACAGAGCCGTTAAAGAGGAACATTGCTCATTAGATAGTTAAAGCCCTTCTTCACACTAACTGTTAGGACTCAGTAAGAAAANTAACTATCATTTTTGCTTTGTAAGAATTTAGTAGGGTCCTTTTTATCAGCATTATCTCATACCCTAATAAAGCTATATTGGCAACAGTTCCTTTCCATACTACTATAATGAAATATCTAACATGATTAACCTACAATGGAAAAATGTTTATTTGGCTCATGGTTTTGGAAACTCTAGTCTAAAACTGGGAGAACCCATTCCTCTGGACCCCTGGAGGGTGTGCAGGAAGGCAATTGTGGAGGGTATGCTGTGAAGCAAACTGCCCATGTCAGGATCCAGAAAGCGAATGCACACATAGGTACTAGGGTCCCACTACCACTGTCCAGATCAATGCCACAGTGAACTGAAGACCACCCAAAATGCTCCAATCCTAAATATCAACAGCCTCACCCTATGGTCCAGGTTTTCAGCACATAGATAGAT
This sequence comes from Neotoma lepida, assembly GCA_001675575.1. Lineage (NCBI taxonomy): Eukaryota > Metazoa > Chordata > Mammalia > Rodentia > Cricetidae > Neotoma > Neotoma lepida. The sequence goes on from LZPO01034965.1 coordinate 4,344, forward strand.
CTTTATTAGACATTCAGCAGCCAAAGTACTAGACACAGACAGGATTAAATAGTTGCACCAGAATTCAGAGGGNCATTTGGTTTCTATCTTGACTAAGTCAGTGAGCAGTGGTCCCCTCAATTCTTTGAACCATTGTTTCAATGTCTGGAAAGAAAGATTGTACAGTAAAGTCCTTNCAACTCCAATAGACCATAAGCCTCTTACTATTTTCATTTTTTCCTATTAGGCAAAAAGGAAGTTTCANGGGTTGGAGTGGATGGATTTGGTGGTTTCTAAAGACTAGTCCTGGACCACAGGCAGNAGCACCTGCAAGGAGAAGTTCAGACTATCAGACCCTGTTCAGGACCTACAGAATCAAAGAGTGGGCGGTGCCTAGAAATCTGTGCTTTTACAGAATCCAAGTGATCCTGGCATGTGCTCAAGTTTGAGTAGCACCAAAAAGACAGTAAGTGAGTGGGCCTGAACTCCTTTCCCATCAGACTGTGAGTCTTCAGAGAAGGATACACGCAGAGCAAGTGCAGTAAGACAAAGCAAGTGCAAGGGAATGAGCCTAAATCCCAAGTACTATTCTGAAGTATCTGTAATCTCTGGTGCTGGACTGCAGTAAAGCTCACACTGTGCCCTCGCTGATAGTCATCAGGACTCACCCAGTACTATAACCTTAGCTAAAACCATTATCAGATGCCAGCTGGGGAGTTTGGAACTTAAATACAGGCACAGAAGAGGTAGGATGTTGGCTATTCACATTCACCTTCTGTTTCCAGTTCTGTGATTTCTTTTAAAATGTAGCATATCTGTCCAAACATGCATAAACACAAAAGTATATTAATTATGTGCTTTCCTTTCCCTGTTTTTACTACTTCTATCTCCTCTCTGTCCTTTTCTCACTTAGAATGTGTGGTAAACAGGCTAGTAGTCCTATTTTTTTCATGTTTAGTGTTGATATAGCCAGATACCAATGCATAGACTATCACAGGTATATCTTGCTTTACTCCAATTTCTCATGAGTTCTTCCACATTAAGAGACATAGGCAGATAGTTTTTTGTTAATGCCATTCCAGTATTTGCTTTGTTGTGTACTAGTTAATCTTCTCTCTCTTCCCCTCTCTCAAAAAGAATGTATTTTATCCATATTTCTCAAAAGCTAATTAGCAATCTATCATGTGAACCTANAGTCACATGTGTCCAGTCCCCAAATAAATGGACATTCACTTGGTTTTGAAACTTTCACCANCTAGAGGGTAGCAATAGATAATATTTACATATGTTATTGCAGGGTGGAAATATCAGTGGCTAAATATAGATTTCCTACTATGAAATCTTAGACTCAAAGGCTGTGTTTTTAATTTAACATTGCCACATGACTCTTCAAAAAGACCATAATGTTTACCATACTAATGCACTGCATGAAAATAGCCATACCCCACATATCAACAATCAATAAATGTTATCCTTCCGGCTATCTGTACATTGAGAAGCACAGCCGATTGCTGTTTTCATGACTTCACTGGGTGCTGTCTGGTTTGACTTTCTCATGTGCTCATTGCACATTTGGACTTGAATTCTGGACCAGATAGTCCTGTTTTTTTCTAGTTTTGCTTTTGCATCTTTTGTACTAGTTTATGCATTTTAAAGCTCTCAGTTTACTAAAATAGGAATCTCTCATCAATATTACAGTTATTTCTGTAATGTTGCCATTTGTCTACTGACAAATTGTTCATAGAACTTTATATTATTTACTATATTTATTTATGTGTGGTCAAAGGCTTAACATAGCCAACTCTAAAGTGAACCTATGGCTGCCTAAACTTTAGGAAATTTGAATTACTTTTGTGTTTATAAGCACTTCCTAGTGTTTGTACTTTTGTTGGGGGTCTTTTTCCTTTGCTTTTTGATTGGTTATCAATAAAATACAGAATACCTGATTGCATTACAGGCTTATTTCAAGACTCGGTAAACTTTCTTACCAATGGTTTTCCAGTAGCCTGTCACCTTAATGAGGAAAACATTATCCAGTGAGACTCTGAGATGGTATTCCTTTATTTCCCTATTTTTAAAAGGTACTTAATATTCCTGTCTTCCTGCCTTCACTACATTGAAACTACTCAATATTCTAAGACTATATTGAATAATAACAATGACAAACAACATTGTTCCTATTTTTAATAGAAATTTTAGTGGTGCTTATCACATTCTTTTTCAATGTATTATTTAAAGGACTTTTTTTTCTAGTAAGTTTTCTCCTGTTGAATAACTTTTGGGTTCCCAGGAGGAAACCATCTCTGATTGCTGTGTTTATTTTTAGAGATATGTCACTCTTCTAATTGCTAATATTTTATTCAGAATGTTTGCATTACTTTTTAAAGTAGTGTTGGTTTCAAACTGCTTTTATGAGGTTGTGGAATTAAAATTCTTCTGTTATGGACATGATATGGCCACGACACTCATGAACTCACAAGACCTGTGAGTCTGCATCTGCATAGGACCCATACAAGACTGAACCAGTAGACATTTTGTCATAGATGGAAGAGGGGTGCATGGTCTCCCCAAACTCCATGTTGTTAGGATGGTGGAAGATGGAGTCACATAAGACACCAAGATGAACAACCTGTGTGGCAACCAGCCCTTTGAGGAAATGGAAACTGAATGTTCTGCACTTCTCAGAAGTCATCTTACCCTTGTCTCAACAGAGCAGCTTAACCACAACATTCTGATATCTTAACAACTAGAAGTTATCTCATAAAGAATATTTGCTTACAGCATTTCCTTTTCCCTTAGCACCACCCTCTTGCCCAACTAAAACCTCCCTATAAATTCCCAAACTCTCTTTTTGGTGGGCTGTTCTCCCTTCTCTTGGAAATGGCCCAGCAGTTCATGCCACAAATAAAGCTTTGCCCTTCAGCCTCAGCATGCCTCTGGTGCTCTCATTCTCCCGTTAAGCTTCACACACTTAAGGAGCCAATGGCGGTGGAGGGCTGTTGGAGGAAAGGAAGTAACTGTCTTCAGTGATGGAGCTACTTGTGGTGATATTTTGTTTGTGCTCTAACAAATAAAGCTTGCCTAGAAATCAGAGTGTGGAGCTAGCCACTAGAGGCTAGGCAGTGGTGGCACACACTTTTAATCCCAGCACTTGGGATCTCATGTCTTTGATCCCAGTACTTGGGAGGCACACACCTTTAATCCCAGCACTTCTGAGGAGGAAATAGGAAGTAACATGACTGGTTAGAGAGAGGAAGTGATAAGGTGGGGTGGAGACAGGAGCTCAGTTCTTTTGGTATGAGGATTCAGTAGAGGTAAGAAGTGGCTATGGCTTGNTCCTTTACCTCTCTAATCTTTCAGCATTTACCCCTATATCTGACTCTGGGTTTTTACTTTCAAGACCAATTATGATTCACTCTATAGTTACTGATGAGTTATCCTTGCTCAGGTGAATAGTGTCTCACCTAAGCACTTGAGAGTAGCTGAGAAACCCAGTGGGCCACAAAGAAAAAATCCTCCTTAAAAAAATCATTCTTTCTTGTATTAATTACTCTAGACAATGGTCATATTTGCCCATATATCATAAATTTCCAGCTCTTGTTCTAGACTTTCAAAATATCCTCATAATTCTAAATCCCACAATTTAAAATACAATACTATCCTTTTATCCTTGCCTGCGACCATGTTACTTTCTCTAATTTCTAATTTGGGAAGCTTTTTTTTTTTTCTTATTCAGTTTTTCTTTGACAGACTTACTAGGGATTTTGGTGGTTCTTTTTAAATTAACATTTTAGGTGGTACATTGCTAATATGCTTTTACCTGAACTAGAATTACACTACTTTCCCTCTTTCTTTCCTCTGTCCAGACACTCCCAGCTGCCTTCTCTAGAACCTCTCATGCCACACTCTCAAGCTGATAGTCAGTCTCCTTATTTTGATTATTATTGTACACATATACATCTATATGTATACACACAAATACATATAAATACAACCTGCTGAGTCCATTTTTGTTGTTTGTGTGTATACTATTTCAGGGCTGACCTGTCTGAACTGGGCAACCAATAAAGGGGCTCATCCCTGGGAAAGGCAAATTTTCTTTCACCCAGCAGCCAATCCTGTAGTTCTTTGTCTAGGGGTGGGACTCTGTGAAATTTTCCCCTTCTACATTAACACAGCTATTGATATTGCCATTGTTCCAGTCATGTTTGTGCAGCTATTTCTAGGAGAGACTGAAGAAACTTCTTAAAAATTTATCCTGTATCTTTTTTGTATTATAAATAATCTCAACTTTTTAATTATTTCCTTTTCCTATGTCCTCTGATTCACCTCATTGGTTTTTCAACGCATAGTTCAGTACACAGATGAAAGTAACTAAGGTCAAAATTTTTCCTCCAAATGCAATGTTCACTTATCTCCATTATGTGATAAATTATATGTGCCATCCCAACAACTCTAGTATCCGTGAATGTTGTCTTTTTTAGAAATGGTATTGTCTCAGATATAATAAAGTTAAGATGAGGTCATGCTGAATAAGTGTTCTAGTTAAGTTTCTGTTACTGTAGTAAAATACCATAACCAAAAGCAACGTGGGGAAGAAAGGATTTATCTGGCTTATATGTCCCTATTATAGTCCACTGAGAGGGCCAAGCAAATGTCATAAGAGGCTCCTAATATCCCAGTTAAAAACTAGGCCTCAGTTCTAGCTTCCTAAAACTAGACAAGCCATTTCTGAGGAAGCCACGAACAAGGGGCAAGCAATCAACAATGCCCCTGATTCCACGGATGAGAGAGACTGCATGTATTAAGCCTGAGCCAGCCCCCTGCAACATCTCAAGGCAATGACCAATAGGGACAGATCCTGGGACTTGTCCAAACATGCCCAAAGATGGAAGAGTTGCAGCCCTGGCCTGCCCCTGCTAGCCCTAGCCAATCAGAGATGTACTAATGTAACCTCCACTTGCTTAGCCAATCATAGATAGGATGACCTAACTGCTTCTAGAATTCCTTTATCTGTATGTAAAAGGAACTTGCAAGCTTCTCTTGGGTTTGCCATTTTGCCTTTGCGTCAGATGTGTGGCCCCAGCGTGCTGGAACCTTCACTCTTGAGATAATAAANGCTCTTACTGATTGGATATGTGTATGGTGGTCTTTTTTGGATGACTCCAGGACCCTAACATCCATAACTGAGAGAAGCCAACTCAAGAACTGAAGCAGGGCAGGAACCTGGAGGCAGGAACTGAAGGAGATGCCGTGAGGATTTTCGCTTACTGGTCCTTCTGTCTTACCTGGTTTGCTTTGTTTACATACTCCTGAGCCACCTGTCCAGGGATGACACCACTCACAGTGGGCTGGGCCTTCCATATCAATCACAAATCAAGAAAATGTCCCACTGCCTTAGATAAAGACCAATTTGATAGGCATTTTTTTGAATTAAGATTCCCTCTTCTCAAATGCCCCTAGCTTGTGTCAATGTGGAAAAAAAAATTAAGATAGGCCTTCACCAGTATGTTATGTGTTCTTTCTTCTAAGTGACAAGAAACAAACAAATATTGAAGAAAGATAGATGTGTAAAGAAGACAGAGGTTGAAATGATGCTACCACAGTTTAAAGAATGCTGGTGCTGCCAGAAGGAAAAAAGGAAGCATCCTTCTTCAGACATTTAGAGGAAGCCTGGCTCTGCTACCATTCTCCATACTGGGGTTGTACTCTCCATAATTCTAGAATTGAGAGAAGAAAGCTGTTATCTTAAGCCGCACAGTTTGTGATACTTTGTTATATTTATGCTGGGAAGTTAATATAGCATTTCAGAATTAGATATTAAATCCCATCATTTAGGAAGCTGAGGTGGAAAAGTTGCCATGAGTTTAGGGTCATCCTGGGACACATAATGAGTTCTAGACCACCTAGACTATGAACTGAGACCATATCTCAAGAATTATGAATATCTCATATCCATAATCACTCAGATGGCTGTGATTAAATTCAGTGGTTCACAAACACAACAAAAAGGCATGAAAATTCAGAGGAAGGAGAAATAAGGGAAGATTGACATGGTGTCAGAAAGATAAGAGGAGGTGGGAATGATAGTAAAAATTATGCATTATATACATGTATAAAATTATCAAGAACAAATTTAATGAATTTTTAAAGTTCTGCTAAGTTATTAAGTTGCATGGAAAAAATAAGATCCAGGTTTTTTTAAACCATTGTTACTGATTCATGTAATCTCAAACTCTATATTTTGCTTCTGTGTGCTTTCTTCCTATGTGTGAATATACAGTAGTCACAACATCCAACAACTATTGTTCATATGATGCAATAATAAAAACATTTGTATTTGTATCCAATAAAATGAATATGTGATCTCCTTTGCACTGCCTTTTAATTGTACTGCAGTTATTCTTTTTTGTTTATGTAATAGTCATCTAAGACTATGCTTAGTAATAATATAAGAAATCAGAAAAACACCTTTAATCCCAACACTCAGGAGGCAGAGGCACTTGGATCCCTGTGCGTTTGAAGGCAGTTTGATCTACATAGCAAGTTCTATGACATTCAGAACATAGTGAGACCTTGTCTCAAAAAAGGAATCCCACAGAAAATGGGGAGGAAGGATTGTAGGAACCAGAGGGGTCGAGGACACCCCAAGAACACAGCCGAAAGAATCAACTAAGTGGGCTCATAAGGGCTTACAGATACTGAAGCAATAAACACAGACCCTGTATGGGTCTGAGCTAGGTCCTCTGCATATATATTTTGGTTGTGCAGTTGGGTATTCTTGTGGGACCCCTAACAGTGGGAGTGTGGAGTGTCTCTGATTCTTTTGCCTGCTCTTGGGACCCTTTTTCTTCCTACTGGGTTGCCTTGCCCAGCTTTGATGTGACAGTTTTGCCTAGTCTTATTCTAATTTGTTATGCCATGTTCAGTTGATATCCCTTGGAGGCCTGCTCTCTTTTTTTTTCAAAAAAATAGAGGAATAGATCTGAAGGAGAGGGGAGGTGGAGGAGGTAGAGGTGGGGGAGGGGAGGAACTGGGAGGTGTGGAGGGAAAAGAAACTGCAGTCAGGATGTAATGTATGAGAAAAGAAGAAAAAAAGAAAAAGAAAGAAAAATTTAAAAAGAAATTAGTAAGTAATTAAAGATTATTTTTTGTTTTCAGGGTATTAAATCATGATTAAGAAAGTAAAAATAAAACCTCTGTACATCTTTGATTCATAACTACTTTCTTTGTGTCTTAATTTATCATCAATTTTTGTAAACATTCCACAAATATATTGCATACCTCATTAGATGTGTGTATTATTCATATGTATAAATTGGGCATCAATAGATGTGTATAAGAGACAGCCTCATTAGATGTGTGTATTATTCATATGTATAAATTGGGCATCAATAAATGACTATGTTCTTGAGTAGCCTTGATTGAACATGCCTGTACATTTCTGAAAGGCAAGTTCTGAGTTTTTCCAATATTGTATAGGTGAATGTTTTGTCTGGGTCTTGCCAGGCCCCACGCGGTCCAGCCCACCCAGTGGTCCCGCAACCCACTTATAAATTAATAACTCAAAAGCTTATATTAATTACAACTGCTTGGCCATTAGCTCAGGCATGTTACTGACTAGCTCTTATACTTAAATTCAGCCCATTTCTATTAATCTATNTTTTGCCACGTATTTTGTGGCTTTACCAGTCTATAGGCATGTTGTTCCTTCCGCAGCGGCTGGCATCTCCTGACTCAGCCTTCCTCTTCCCAGAATTTTCCTTGTTTGTTTATCCCACCTATATTTCCTACCTGGCTACTGGCCAATCAGCATTTTATTTATCANTCAATCAGAGCAACACATATTCACAGCATACAGAACAATATCTCCATCATTTCCCCTTTTCTTTCTATTTAAAAGGAAGGTTTTAACTTCAATATAGTAAAATTACATAAACCAAAACAGTTATCTAGCAAGAATTACAGTTACAATATCTATTTGTATTTGGCAAAATTAAAGAAAATATTTTATCTATCCTATATTTGTGAGTCTAAAGTTTCATATCTAATTTATATTTTATTATAACTAAGGAAAACTATAATTATGACTATCTAGTCTTCAACTACATCAAAGACCCCAGAAGGATATAATATTACCTAAGTAAACAGGAAGAGCATTGTAAGCAACTTCCAAAAATCTAGAATGATAGAGATAGCTGTCTGCCTGGACAGTTATCCAAAGTTCCTCTGTTACTTTGGGGCATCCATCTTCAGCCTATAGGCCTTGAGTTTTTCAGTCACTTTTCCTGTGTCCTGTAGAATGTCTTGTAGTCTCCTCTGGATGGAACCTGAAGGACCATCTCGTCTTGCAAAGTTCAGTGGTCACCTTCCTATGGGTCCTGCATGTCCAGTTGATACAACATTTTGATGTAGTTAAAGACTAGATAGTTATAATTATAGTTTTCCTTAGTTATAATAAAAAATAAATTAGATATAAAACTTTAGACTCAAAAATATACGATAGATAAAATATTTTCTTTAATTTTGTCACATACAAATAGATATTGTAACTGTAATTCTTGCTAGATAACTGTTTTGTTTTATGTAATTTTACTATGTTGAAGTTAAAACCTTCTTTTTAAATACAAAGAAAAAGGGAATTGATGGGTGATGTTCTGTATGCTGTGAAAATGTGCTGTTCTGATTGGTTGATAAATAAAGCTGTGTGGCCAATGGTGAGGCAGAATAAGGTTAGGCGGGACATTCTGACTAGAGAGAGAGGAAGAAGAAGGCAGGGCAGAGCAGAGCTGAGCAGACCCTGCTAGCCCTGCCAGGATAAACAAGATGTAAGGTACCGGTAAGCCACGAGCTGCGTGGCAAAGTACAGATTTATAGAAATGGGTTAATTTAAGATATAAGAGCTAGTTAATGGGAAGCCTGAGCCATTAGGCCATAAGTTTGTAAATGATATAAACCTCTGTGTGTTTACTTGAGTCTGAGTGGCCGCGGGAGCCCGGGCGGGACACAGAAAAACTTTTTCTTACAATATTGCTTCATTTAACAAATATCCCTGGCATGTGTTAGCATTTCTTTATTGTATTGTTAGGGCTCTAGCTTGATGCCTTATAAATCACGTTTTCCTCATGGCACAGAGCTTCTGTCATGCTCACGTCAGGTTCCAAAGCTTCTATATTTTCCTGAGTTGTGCATTGCTTTACACTGTTTTCACAGTTGGAGGGAAATGTCTTCCACTCAGTCTTCTAGGCCAGTAGTTTTGTCTCCATTTACCTGTGGACACAGGATACACTTCCCTTCTAAACTGTGTTGCCCTCCATCTCTTTGAGTGTACTTCTTACTCTTCTGTCTCAGTTAGCTATCTCCTTCATAGATACATTGTAACTGTGCCCTATGCTCTGCCTAACCTTGCCATCTCTCATGATGACATACTGATTTGGGAATTTTGTTGTTGTTGTTGTTGTTGTTGTTGTTGTTGTTGTTGTTGTTTTATATAATTGGGACTCAGATGTTATTGTAATAAACACACCAGGTAGCACAACATAACAGGAAAGGACAAAGTGGTCCTCTGTAGGAAGCATCCTTGCTCTTCAAATGATAAATAAACCTATATTTTTAGCTATTCCTTGAAATTTCAGTTGTCATGGAGACCCAGCACACACACATACAC
>LZPO01034965.1:66995-74495 GCA_001675575.1 Neotoma lepida
GGCAGGAAATCCAAGAGAGATACAGGGAGAAGAAAGGTGGAGTAGACACAGATGCTGAGAGCCACCAGGGGAACAAGAAGTAATGGAACACAGGTAAAGCCACGAGACACACAGCAATACATAGATTAATAGAAATGGGTTAATTTAAGACGAAAGAGCTAGTTAATAATAAGCCTGAGCCATAGACCAAACAGTTTGTAATTAATGTAAGCCTCTGTGTGTTTATTTGGGACTGAGCAGCTGTGGGACACAGGAAAACTTCCGGCTACAGCTTCCAGGAGCTGAGAGAGAGGCCTGGAGCAGATCCTCCCTGGCACTTCCAGAGTGAACATGCCTCTGTCAACACCTTAGATTCTGAGCCTCCAGAACCAGGGGAATAAATATCCACTTCTCTAAGCCACTCAGTGTGGGGTTCTTTCTAGTGGAGGCCCCAGAAAAATGATACACACAGGTCAAATNTTCTCTTACCACATGGAAATGAAGAATTCATTATGTCTAGGAATGTAAAGAGGCGACCNCAGAGAGGGTTCTATCAGTGGCATGTGTGAAAAGTACAACGTGAGCAAACGCATCCCTCCAGAGGGACATGAATGCAGGAAAAGACGAAGGAAAACTTGCNGAAAGAGAACTNGAGAAAGCCAACCTAAGACCCATTGTAGATGCCATGCATCTAATTGTTCCCCATGACCCAAAACCCTAACATAGTGAAGGATCCATCATATCTGATAAATCAGTAAATAAATGTATGACATAGAAACTGAAATGTNGAACTGGAAACAAAACACAAAATAGAGGTAAATTCCAAGTAGTTAATGGAAGAGAATGTCATCAGTGATGAATACAATAATATCAGACTTTCTCTTCCTGAGAAGAATTTACTTTATTTATTTATTTATTTATTTATTTATTTATTTATTTATTTATTTATTATATGGGGCAGTGTGTATGCATGTGGCAGCATGCGTGTGAAGGTCAGAGGGCAGTTTTCCAGAATGAGTTCTCTCCTTTCACCATGTGGGTCCTGGGCACTGAACTCAAGTTGTCAGCCTTAGCAGCCAGAGTCTTTATCCACTGAGCCATCTCTGTCTCAAGAATGAGTTTTTATGATTACAAATCCCAAGCATCTAACATCTGAAGACATCTTCCATTATTCTCAACAACAGCAGAAATGACAGTGAGCTGAGGCGGCGGGGGTTACTGTGAATTTGAAGTCACAAAATGAGTTCCAGACCANCAGAGAACTCCAGTATTCTCAATCTGGAGAATGAGACTCTGTTTCAAAGGAAAAGATATGACCATGATCTATAACAAAGGAGCATATAAAACAAAATGTTTTGCTTTCTATAATTATGAACTAAGCATTCTTGTGGTGAGACTAGAGTTTCACACCAAATCATGAAGAATATTTGTACAATTTGGAAGTTTTATAGCAAATGAAGTTCACAAAACACATTCGAAGTTGGAGAGTGTCTAAAAGTACCCACAGATGGTCCATCCACTAATTGTACAAATATTTAGTAAGAGATACCGGCATTAGGTGTTGGTCATGGCAACAGACAGCTTTATATTAAAATGTGGGAAAGCAATGGAGATATCTTAGTTATACATTAACTGGAAGTTTTTATGCATTTAAATTGGTGTGAAACTACCTGGTTCATTTTAACTTGAAAGAGTTAGCTGTGGAGATGGTGAGACAGCTAAGCAGTGGAGAGCATTTACTCCTCTTGCAGAGGACCTGGATTCAGTTTCCAGGACCCACGTGGCATTTCCAAATGGTCTGGAATTCCAGTTCTAGGGAACACAGTGCCCTCTTCTGACCTTCATGGACATCAAGCATGCATGCCATACACAGACATATATTCAGGCAAAATACTCATACACATAAAAGTAAATAAATCTTTTTAAAAAGTTACTTTGACTATGCCTCAAACTGTAAGCCAATATAAACCCTTTCTCCATTAAGTCACTTTTGTCACGGTATTTCCACAGCAACAGGAAGAGATTCCACTAATCAAAACCTCAACATATTTTTTCACTGAACTTATAAGTCAAGTCTCAAATTAACATGAGAAAAAGACGAAGAATAGGCAAGATGATTCTAAGAGCACAAAGGAAGGACAAGAGGCTCGCCTTTCTAGAAATTAAGATACACAAAGCAGTAGCAATTAGGACAGTATAGTTTTGCTTCAAAAAGCCATGTAGCAAAATCATACTGTCTTAATTACTACAGTATTATGTATCTTTATGGAACAGAATGAAGATGCCAGAAACAGTCAGCCACATATGGGAACTTGACAAAACCACTATGTCTGATTCCTGGAGAAAACACAGATTATTCAGCACATTCTGGAGACTATTTGGCTTTCTATGCAATACATACATACATACATACATACATACATACATACATACATATCTCTGGGGCTCACTGAGTCAGCCTAGCCAATGGGCAACCTCAGGTTCAATGACAAACACTGTCTCAAAAGATAAAGGTAACCCAATGTTGACAAATGGCAGTAGCTTGAATGAGAATGGCCCTATATAGATTTGAATGCTTGCTCACCAGGGAGTGGCATTATTTGTGGATTAGTGGATGTAGTTTTGTTGGAGGAAGTGTGACACTGGGAATGAACTTTGAGGTTTCAAGAGCCCCGCTAGGCCCAGTGTCACTCTTTTCCTGATGCCTCTGGGTCCAGATGTAGAACTCTCAGCTACTTCTTCAGCACCATGTCTGCCTGCATGCTGCCATACTCCCCTGCCATGGTGAAAATGCACTAAACCTCGGAAACTGTAAGCAAGCCCCCAGTTAAATGTTTTCTTTTATAAGAGTTGCCTTGGTTATGGTGCCACTTCACAGCAATAGAGCACTGGTTAAGACAGCTATCACATACACATATACATGTGAACATTCCCACACACCAGTAAATACATGGTGTGTTTTCATACAAAATTCATACACAAATGAATGTACACACATGGACATGCATACATGTATGTGTGCATGCACAAATACACAAACAGACACAAGCACACACATATGCACATATACATGCACAATTAACCTAATATGCAAAACCAAAGCTGAAACAAGCGAAATTAAAGCAAAGCAACAGATGGGTGATAGATCTTTGCAACATAAACAACAAAGAATTAATTATTTGAGAAGACACTCATAGAAAAACAATAGCCTAGCTAAGAAAATCTGGCTCGAGAANGACACATTACGCTCAGCTGTCTGAGCTGCTCACTCCCTTGAGAACTTGCTGAGAGGGCTTTTCAAAGATTTATCACTACAATCACCCCCGAGCTTCTAATAGATGGCTTTTTGTTTGTAAACTGGGTTATTCCCTTCCTATCCTCTCTCCATGAGAAAAAAAGAGAGAGGTTCCTTCTTCAAAAACTAAGGGAATTCAGGACTCAAGACAATGGTTAGTAAACTTTAAAGATGCCCATGTTGTTCCCAGAAGACAAAATTATTTAATGAAAATCACAGTGCCTCTCTAGGTGTTAATGGTTAGGGCTGTTCCCGGGGTCTCTGAAACACAAGCCATTGCCATTGCCCTTAGTTGCCCACTATAACTACCTGGTAAGACTCTGTTGTTGAGGACACCACACACTTTGGCTGCAGGACATAGAAAAATCAATCTCAAACCAACCAGAAGATACCTTCCCTGTTGCATAGCTTTCATAGAGCCAGAAAGTGCTGTGCAGGCTTCTGGGGGANAAAAGGTATCAATGGCCTTACTCAGTGCCGGACCTGGCATGCTGCAATGTGATCCTTTCAGGCAAGACGCACCACTGGTACAGTAGTGTCAAAAGCTGCATGGGATAATTTTGCAGGATTTCCATTGGATTTGAGATCTGCTTCACAGGAGGGAATTTTGTGCCTGGTACTATAATCCTGGTCAAATGCCCAAGGATGGCGAGGTCATGTACCTTCAGGGAGAACACGCTATTGTTTTTCACTAAATGGCCACAATGTCAAGTTGCCTTTTAAATACTAGTATTTATACTCATAGACCTGGGCTGATCTCAACCTTAGTCAGAGAAGATTCTGTTTGCAGTGAGCAACAGTCATTGATGAGATACATAACTGGTCAAAATGCTGAGAATAAGAGACAGGAGTGTTTAGCCCTAAAGGGAACATCTTTCTCAACTCTCCCTTCCCGCTACTACAAAGGCTCAAGGACTGTGATGGTCTGAAGGAAAATGGCTCCCAAAGGGAAAGGCACTATTAGGAGATGGGGCTTGTTGGAGTAGGTGTGGCCTTGTTGGAGGACATGTGTCACTGTGGGGGTAGGCTTTGAGGTCTCCTGTGCTCAAGCTGTGCCCAGTGTCACAGTTCACTGTAGGAGAATGTTGTGTCTCGGTCCCGCCAGACCCCACACAGTCCAGCCCAGCCCCGTGGTCCCACAGCCGCTTATAAAATAATTATTCAGAGGCTTATATTAATTATAACTGCTTGTCCATTAGCTCAGGCTTATTACTGACTAGCTCTTACACTCAAATTAACCTATTTCTATTAATCTATATGTTTTGCTACGTATTCCGTGGCTTTACCGGTCTGCAGGCATGTTGTTCCTTCTGTGGCAGCTGGAGTCTCCTGACTCAGCTTTCCTCTTCCCAGAATTCTCCTTGTTTGTTTACCCCGCCTATACTTCCTGCCTGGTTACTGGCCAATCATCATTTTATTTATCAATCAATCAGAGCAACACATATTCACAGCATATAGAAAAACATCTTCATCAGTTCACTTCCTATTGCCTGGTGGATCAAGATGTAGAACTCTCAGTTCCTTCTCCAACAACATGCCTGCCTGCATGCCNTCATGTTTCCCACTATGATAATGGATTGAGCCTCTGAAACTGTATGCCACCCAAATTAAATGTTTTCCTTTACAAAAGTTGCTGTTGTCATGGTATCTCTTCGCAGCAAAACCCTAAGACAAAAGTTAGTACCAGGGACTGGGGTATTGCTGTGATAGGCCTGACCATGCTTTTGTTTGAAGGAATTTGGACCTTGGGACCATGGATTAGAACAGCAGTTGAATGCTTTCAATGCTGCTTAATGGGCCATCTTAGTAGGAGTCTGGAAGACAGTGGTGCTAAATGTGATCTGATAAACTGTGGGGCCCTAGATCAAGCNGTTTCAGATGAGAAGATTTCAGTATGTTGCCTAGAAATCACTCTTATGATATTTTGGTGAAGAATGTGGCTGCTTATTGCCCTTTTCCAAAGAGTCTGTCTGAGGCTAAAGTAAAGAGATTTGGATTAAGTCCATTGGCAGAGGAAATCTCAAAACAACCTAGTATAGACTCTGTTGTGTGGTTATTGTTGGTAACTCTAATAATAATGAAAAGGACCAAGCTGAGCAAAGAAAAGTACAAAATGTAAAATTTGAGGAGAAAAAAGAGTACCAGGCAGTGAAAGGAAGCTAAGTCCTGTGTTCAAGAAGACAAACAGATTAAGAAATGGAATAAATGGAGTGGTGACCTCAGGGCAAGATCCTACCCAGCTAACTTTCCAACTTGAGAAAATGAATTTTAAAAAGGCTAAGAGCCAGGTATAGTGGTGCATGCCTTTAATGGTACCACTGGGAAGGTGAGGCAGGCNGATCTCTGAATTTCTGGCCAGCATGATCTACAGATTCAGTTTCAGGACTGCCAAGTTCAGACAGTGAAGGAAATCATTGAAAAGAGAAAGCTGGTGAAGATGTAATTGAATGTGGGGGCCGTGTTCCAGTCCTAGCAAGGAGCAGAACTTAGCAGATTTGGCCATGGGATTCTGGCTTTAGAATCAAGGACAGAAGAAAAGGATTATGGAATCTTCCTCTGCAACTAAAGAAAGCCACTGAAGGAAGGCATGTGTCAGGGGTNTCCTTGAATGGAGGCCTAGAGAGGCCATTGTGTGAAGCTGTGAAGTTGAAGGCTAGATTGCCTTGGAGACCCCAAGATGTTGGAGATGCCGGAGTTGTGGGAAACCTGCCAAGGAGAGCTAATAACAAGGAGTGGAACCAGTCCAAGAGAAAGAAGTGTGTTGCAGTCAACAAAGCAAAAAGGATTTGGAGGTCTGAAGAGCTTTTGACATCAGGTATGGAGATGCAGAGTTTGGAGTTTGCCCATCTGGTTTTCAGTCTTGCTTTGGTTCAGTGTTTTTTCACCATGCTCCCTTCCTTATTTTGGAACAGTAATGTTTATNTTGTGCCATTATATGTTGGAAGTATATGATCTGCTTTTTTATTTTGATTTTANAGGGAATTATGGTTAAGAGGTTACATGAATCTCAGAAGCGACTTTGGACTTTTAAANATTGTTGAGCCTGTNATAACTATGGGGACTTTTAAAGTGAGACTAAATGCATTTTTGCATTATAATATGATTACAAGCCTTTGGGGGCCAGGGAGTGGAATGTGATGGTTTGAAAGAAAATGGCCCCTAAAAGAAGTGGCACTATTAGGAGATGTGGCTTGTTGGAGGAAATGTGTCACTGTGGGAGTGGGCTTTGAGGTCTCTTGTGCTCAAGCTATGCCCAGTGTCACAGTTCATTTGCAGTTACCTGTGGATCAAGATGTAGAATTCTCAGTTCCTTCTCCAACAANATGCCTGCCTGCATGCCACCATGTTTCCCACCATGATGATAATGGACTAAACCNCTTAAACTGTAAGCCACCCAAATTAAATGTTTTCCTTTATAAAAGTTGCTGTGGTCCCAACTGCAACACTCAGGAGAGCAGGCCCTGCACCTTGCCTGGGCAGCACAATCCTGGTGGCAGAGGTGTGGGTGAGCCAGCCCCAAAGTTGTGAGCATGGGAGGGCTGTCTCCATTACATATCTGTCATGTGGAGAATGGGAAGGGAGAGATGCCCTCCTCCACTCCATCCCACTCCTTGCCCATCAATGCCTAAGGCAGGTGGGAGAGCTGGCCCTGAGGTCATAAGANCNGGAAAGCTGTCCCTGCCCCTCATCACCCTGTCTCTTATACACATCTAGATGTGTATAAGAGACAGGTATGGGCAGGGGAGAGAACCCTCCCTTACCTCCTTGCCCCATACTGCCTGTGACAGAATTGGAAGCTGACAGTAGAGCTGGCCCTGAAGGTATAGGTATGGGAGAATCAACCCTGAGGATATGAAAGCAGAAGAACTGGTCCCACCCCTTGCTCATGGCTACAAGGGGTGAACTAGCCAGGGCAATTTCACTATGGTGGTGAGGACAACAGAGGCTGATCAGCCCTGCAACTACCCAGGCCCAGAACCAGGGTTATGCATTGGCCCACCCCAACATCCACCCCATCTGTGATTTGCTGGAGCAGGTGAAGGGACCAGGCTTGTAGACCCAAAGCTGCAGGATCTCCATGACACAGGGTAACAACAGGATAACCAAGAGGAGTTTCAGTGAGGGCTCAGCATCAATAGCAGAAACCAGAGACCTCAAACCAGACCAATGACTCTTTGCAAGAGAGTATTACCTGAATACTTGCAGGTAAATATATATGGATAAAG
>LZPO01034965.1:79495-82159 GCA_001675575.1 Neotoma lepida
AGTGCACATTATGATGTATAATAGCCACTGGAATCTTTAAACAACTCATAATGTATGTTTTACTTCTTTATGCTAATACAGAGAAACTTCAAAACTCTATACAAAGATTTTTTAAAGCCCTGCATTGAAATTTCAAGGAAGCCAACCTGAATTTTGATATAAGGATAATGATAACACATAGTTATACAAAACTTTTTGTCTATAAAAACACATAAAGCCTTTTACATGCAAAATATTAAAATGCTAGTTCACAAACAATCTCTAACAAAACATTATTCAGACATATATAATGTCCCTCTCTAACTATTAAGGGCTTCTTAGACCATGGTGAGTGTTTACTGAAGTCCGATGACTAGGCTGCCCCGACCCTTACAGGAATTTGAGCTAATAGGAAAAGCACAAATTTTGAAGTTCATTTTTGCCAAGTGTGAATCCCAGCACAGCCATTTTATATTCCATGACCCTGAACAAGTCTCAACTTGTATTACCCTCTATTTTCTTACCTGCAAAATGAAAACAGAATATATGAAATAAATGTTAAATTGTTGGTACTGTACCTGCCATGTGGTNGGCCTTAACATCAGTCCTTATGTTCTGAAGCGCTTCCATTTCATATTAAATAACTCCAGTGAATATAAGAAACTCCCAAGATCAAAGTGGATTTGTCTGTCATATATCAGTCAATTTACCCATAATTGTGGCTAACTCAATCAAGGGTCATGGTTGAAACATGAAAGACACCTCTCTTACCTAAGCCTGAAGCTAAACCCCCAGAGTGTATAAACTGAGCTGGTCCTATCTAGGCACGGACTATAGGAAATAAGTCAGGATGTGGTTTTGCTAACAGGAAGAACTCCAAGCCAGAGTGTAACACAGATTAGTTCAGGTCCATTTATCTTCTAACTAGCTGTATGACCTTGGGTAAATCATACTTTCTTTCTTTCTATGCCTAAGTTTATCTATCAAAGAGAGTTTCATTCATTTTAAGGTTTATAGATTGTGTGTGCATGTCAAGCTCTGATGATTTTAAAAGACTAAGGCACGATTCCTACCCATAAACAGCATTACTAATTTATTTTCCTATAGATTGTTCCCAAAGTTTTTTCAGATTTCACACATACACACACACACACACAAACACACACACACACACACACACACACACACACATACCTCTACCTATTTAGTGTGTCCAGATGTACAAGATAAATCCTTATTTCACTGTATCAACTGGGAACATTGCCCTTTCCTCTACCGAATATTCTCTCTCCAGCTCAATTGTGATCAGTAAGACACAGAAAACATCTAATGGGCTTCTGGCATAACTGTTCACATCCTTCCTNTTCAGAGGCTATAGGAGATTCAGTGCCTGGAACTGTGGCTGTCATCTTGGGAGCATAAGGTTACAAACGCATAAGGAAGATGAATCAATCCATTTGTGACTATGAAAATGCTAATAGGTCTTCAATAATATCATACAGTCGCTAGCTGCTACCTTGGAACTTTTTCCTNGATAATGGATGTCATTATGATTAAACTGCTATTACTTAGGTAGCTATTACCCCCAGGTAACTATTCCAAACTTACACACTACACTCATGGGAAGTTTCCATCTGGTAAGAGGAGGCAGACGGAAGTGCTGTAGAGTTAAATAATTACTATAATAGAGGTGGAGATAATTATTTCTGTTTTAGCTAGCTGACAGGTTACTGCAAGGACAAAGCAGAAAACGGATATGAAAATGCCACTAAAGAGCATGCCATAGAATGTAAGAAGTCATACTGGCATTAAAATGTGAATTACATCAAATACCCAGAAATACCAAAGCCCTAAAGAAGACACATTAGTAATAATTATTGGAAATAACCTTNACTGACTGCTCCCTCTGGCCTGAGTCCTATTCCAAAATCACTACATCTATTAATTCATTGATTCTTCTAAACAACCCCAGGAAGTCGGGGCTTCAGTTGCCTACTAGTTGCAGTAGAAGAAAGTAATACACTCAAAGCAAAACTTGTAGGGAGTAAAGTAGCTAGTGTTTGAAGCAAGCAGCCTGAGTCAGACGGATGCTCTTAGATATCAAACTGTACTACACTACATTCTGTCAAGCTACATTGTGTCAAGCTAGGAAATCATTCACCCTACTTATTCTTCATTAGCGTTCAAAATAATGTATCATCTTTACATATGCACATAATATGCATTTGCTTATAGTCACACTCAGTGGCCTTTCTTCTTCCCCAACACTGTTCCCCTTCCTTCCTCCAAATCTTCTTCCTTCTACTTTCTGCTCATATTTGTTTTTTAATCCTGGAGGAAGCATGTGATGTTTGCCTTTCCCAGGCTGCTTTGCCATACTTGTTTGTCAAAAGAATGTAAATTAACTCTAGAGGATAAGGATCTCCAATTCTTCTGATGTTAATTATGGGACATTCTAGACCCTCTCATGTGTTCCTAGGATTGTTCTTGATTAAATGATAAAGAGTAAATCATCCTGCCTTTTATTAATCAGGAAGAACACACATTCTACACATCTCATGAAGAAATAATTTACTACAAGAGAAAGAACCAAATCAATGAACATAAACCATGTGTGTAGGAGAGAGAAGAGAGGAAGGGATGGAGGCCAGAGGGAGCGGGAGAAGGAAAGATAGAAAGAGGAAG
>LZPO01034965.1:82438-93024 GCA_001675575.1 Neotoma lepida
AAGGAAGGAAAAGAAAACAAGCAGATTCTAAACTTGGTCATCAAGTTTAGAAACATTACTCTGGAATAGCGAGGCATAACCACTGCTATTAAATGAAGAGGCTATCATTACTTGAGCACCACACACAATTTATCTATTATTTCACATTATACTCAGAATAACCTGGTGATACAGGAACCACTGTGCCCTCAACTGGCAGATGAGCAAGAGAAAGCAACTTTAGGCAATTGCCTTTGGGTGACCCAGACTGTAAACTGTGGAGGCGGAACTGGAGAGTGTGTTCTGCAGAGTCTGACCTATGTGGAAAAGGTCATGAGTACTCTCAGTCACCCTGGCACACTTGTCTAATTAAGTATCTTCATTGGCTCTTAGCTCCAGTCTTTGATGTCATTTTGTTCAAAGACAGTGCCTGTGCTTGCCCTGCCAACCCTTTGGCATGGTGCATTGGTGAAATGGGGAAGCATACTATGAAATTAGATATGACTATTGTAAAAGATTTAATAATAGTCATGACCACAGAGAAAGAAGGAATTCTAGTCATTTTCTACCTTAAAGAAATCGTGGGTCAGGAAATAGCTAAGGTTAAACTAAGTCTGGAGCTCATCATAATTCAGCACCATGGGCAGCAAAAGAGGGGTTGTAAAACTGAAATATGAGACAGACAAGAGATAAAGGGGAAAGAAAGAAAATGCTTAACTCCCAGGTTCCTCCACAGGAATTTGAAACTGTCGAGCGTTTTATTCACCCTTTCATTCACGGCTATTTATCTTCCTCCTGCCATCTGGACCCCTCCTGCAGAAAAGCCATTCTCGCTCATACTTGACAGTGCCAGCCACTTCCTCCAAGGGAATCAAACCTGTTTGTTTAGTTTCTATTGTGGCATCTATATGTCACACTGCTTCTCTGTGAAGCATTTGATAGGCATGACCACTTCTTTCTGGCAGAGGAAGCCATACCTTAGACCAAGAGAAGACAGTGCCAGGCTCAATTGCATGGCAATTATGTAAGCAGACTATTTCAGGGAGGATTTCCAATCTGAGAAATGGGAACTCTGAAGAAATCTCATTAGGAATCTACATNCTTCATGAAGTTATAGAAACAGCCACGGAGTGACCGACCCTGAGAAAGAGGTATTAAGAGCAAAAGCATTGTGAACCAGGGGTACCTTACAATCAGACAGTGATGTACATTGTACAAGAATACACTTTTGTGGTGATATATTGTATATCAAATAAAGCTCACCTGAGGATCAGAGGACAGAGCCACTAGATTAAACATAGAGGCCAGGCAGTGGTGGCACATACCTGTAATTCTAGCACTCAGGAGGCAAAGATCTGTCTGGATCTCTGTGAGTTCAAAGCCACCCTGGACTACATTAGATTGATCTAGTCTAGGAGAGAAACAGAGCCAGGCAGTGGTGGCACACACCTTTAATCCCAGTACTTGGGAGTCACATGCCTTTAATCCCAGCACTTGAGATCTTATGCCTTTGCTACCAGTATTTGAGAAGCACACAGGCCATTAATCCCAGCACTAGGAAGAAAGTGAAATGGCTGGGCAAAGAAAGGCATATAAGGCAGGAGGAGACAGGAACTAGAGAGGCCCTTTAGGCTGAGGACTCAGAGGCATTCAATCTGAGGATTCATGGAGATAGGATCTCGCCTTCCATTCAGCCTGAGGATTCCGTAGTAGTGAGAAGTTTCTCTAGTGGCTTGTTCCTTTGTCTCTCTGATCTTTCACCAGCTACCCTAATATCTGGCTCCGGGTTTTTATTATAAGACCATTTAGGAATCGTGCAACACACCTTGAAGACTGACATGAAAATAATGTCACAATGTGGAATAGTGTATAATATCAACTCACTAGGTATTTTATAAATAAGCTGCATACTTATAAGAACATATCCATCCACATACTAGAAGCATTCATTGAATTCAATGGGTTAAAAAAAAGACATGAAGTTGAGAGGGATAAATAGTGGGAGGTTGGGCTGTCTGGAAATAGATGGAACTGGGGAGCAGGGTATGATCCATGTATATATAGATGAAACTTTCAAGGAATAAATAAACAAAATTTTAAAACCATATAGACATATCCATTTAGAAGTTTCTTGAGTATTCACATGCTGATGGATTCCCACATTCATTGTGATTGGGCCACTCTGTGGCCTTCAACTCGGTAACTTTTGCCAGGTCACCTTGCCCTGTGCTACACTATTCTTTAAGAAAATGGTTTTTACTTGGAAAGGGTACTATGGCCTTCACATTCCTAAAAAGCTTGGGGAAGTATTTCAGAATCAAATCCATATTTCCCAAAAGTGATAGTATGTTTGTATCTTATCAGGAAAAGAGAACAATCTGTCTACTATTTCCAAAGAAAAGACTTCCTCTTTTTTCAGAAAGTCATTTTTCTCATTGGAATAGAAAGGAATAACAAGGGGCTGAAGAGGCATCTCAGTGGTTAAGAGCACTGACTTCTCTTCCAAAGAACCCAGGTTTGATTCCCAGCACCCACTTGGTGGTTCACAACCGTCTGCAATTCCAGTCACAGAAGACTCAATGCCCTTTTCTGGCTTCTCTTGGCACTGAGCATGCATCTGGTGCACAGACATACATGTAGATAAAAAAAATCCATACACATAAAATAATAGTAAACATTTTTAAAAGTTCCATCTAAGTATTATGCAAAGAATAGACTGCCTACCTGAGCTCTCAGATCAAGTAGATCAGCCACTGTGGTTACCATGGGGTGATGGCCATCATGGATGATAGACACCTTCACTCTACCAAGTCCCAAGATGATTTATGAAGGTTGGGGGAACCTGTATTGAATCGTGTATTACTGAAAATGCTCAAAAGNCATCTAAGCTCAGGAAATTTTAAGCTAAGGAAGAAAAGGAACAGCTCTCAGAGAAGCACTTCTAAGACCCTTTGGCCTGTTTGCGTGTATTATGGCCTTTTGTATATGTTATGGCCTATTTGTGTATGTTATGGACTTTTGTATATGTTATGGCCTGTTTGTAGTTTATGGACTGTTTGTGTATGTTATGGCCTGTTTATGTATGTTATGGACTGTTTATATGTATTATGGACTGTTCATGTATGTTATGGATTCCTCAGAGTACTAAGATCAGGCAGAACTTTCCAAACAAATGCTTAGAGGCTCTGTTAACACAGAGACATTTTTTTTCAGATAAGTCTCTTGGAGATGAATGCCCATGATCCAAAAAGAATAACGGCTTCTTGAAGCTTGCACTTAACAATAGATATAATAGCAGATGATGACCAATATTCATTGGCAAATACATATATATGAAAAGACAGGAGCTAAGAGGACTTTTATCCCTATAATCTCCGTGGTTGATAATGTTTGTTGATGTGTCAGATGAAAATAGTGTAATATTTGAACAAAAAATATTTTAACTGTGAGAACAGCTTCAAAGACGGTAACTATAATTTGAAATCATCTGAAATTGACTAAAAGGTGCAGAAAATTGCAGCCTTTAACACAGAGGATGGATTGGGCCTACTTTTATAAAACCTACTAGACTAAAGGCTTCTTTGAAGAGATACTGCTGTGTGCAGTCCAAAAATGTGAAGACATGGTTCATGATAAAGTTGTTTTAGGCAAATTATTCTTTCCAAGAGACCAATCAAAATACAATCATGCTTAAGGTACCATCCTTCTTCCCTAACTTTACTTCCAAATTAAGGTTTAAACTTTTAAATCTGAATTATATAGCCCCCTATGGAAATGAACAACTGCTGTGTTTGAATGTGTCTCCCAAAAGTTCACATTTGAAATTTAATTCTTAACTTTATATGTTGATGGCATGTGGAAGTGGGATCCACGGAAGGTAATTAAAATCAGATTAGGTATTATGGGTTTAGACTTAAAATGTCTCCCAAGAATGGTGAGTTAAAGATTTGGTCCCAATACAAAATACTTAATCTCTTAGTTAGGGTTTCTATTGCTGTGATAAAACACCATGACTAAAAGCAACGTGGGGAAGGAATTAGTTATTTTGTATTAAAGGGAGTCAAGTCAGGAACCTAGAGGCAGGAGCTGATGCAGAGTTCATGGCTGAATGTTGCTTACTAGTTTGCTCCTAATAAGTTGCTCATCCTACTTTCTTATACCATCAAAGATCACCCACCTAGGGGTGGCACTGCTGACAACTGCCTGGGTCCTCCTACGTCAATCACTAATTTAGAAAATGCCCTACAGGCTTGTCTACAGGCCAGTCTTACAGAGGTGTTTTCTCAATTATGGTCCCCTCTTCTCAGGTAAATCTAGCTTTGTTAAATTGACAAAAATAAAACAAGACACTTAAAGATGGGTCATTGTGGAAGTGATTAGGTCATAAGGGCTCTAACCCCATCCATTGATTAATCAATCAATGAGTTCATCATTTGAGAAGCTACTGGAAGGTGATAGAAATTAAGGAAGTGGGAAAAGTAAGCACTGGGGAGAGTTCCCTTGGGGCCTAAACCTTGTCCCTGGGCCCTTCTCCATTCTCTCCTCTTAGTCTCATATGCCAAGCACGTCCATAGTCATGATACCCTAACTTATCATAGGCCTAAAAGCTGTGGAGCCCACTAACAATGACCTGAAACCATGCTCCCAAATATATCTTTCTTCCTTTAAATTGGTTTTCTCATGAGGCCCTCCTCATGAGATTAGTAGTTTTTCAAAAAGAGACAGTATCCAGGATTGCATGCTGTCCTAGTCAGCTTTGACCATCAGCTTGACACTAGTTAATGTCACTTAAGAAGGGAGTCTCAGTTGAGTCTCACTGTGGGCAGTGCTGCTCCCTGGGAAGGTGTTCCTGGGCTGTAAAGGAAAGCTATCTAAACGGAAGTCTGAGGGCAAGCCCTAGCAAGGCAGATTTACTCCACGTTTTCTACTTGAGATTCCTGCTTGATTTTCTGCTTGAGTTCCTGTCCTGANTTCTGTCAGTGATGGACTGTAACCCAAAAGTATAAGCCAAATAAACCCTTTGCTCCCCTAAGTTGCTTTTGGTCAGAGTGTTTTATAGCACAACAGAAATNAATGCATGCTTCCACTTCTTGCCATGTGGTACCTTATGCCATGTAATGATTCAGCATGAAGTCTCTCACCAGAGCTGTGTCCTGTCTTTGGACTTCNCAGTCATGAGAACTGTGAGCCAAGTGTATCTATTGTTCATACACAATGCAGTGTGATATATTCTGTGATAGCAATCTAAAATGAACTAAGACATCAAGCATGGGGCAATGCATACCATTGTTAGCAGAAAACAACTCAATTATCATTTAGAAAAAAGNAAATGANTCAAACAGCACTGATACTTGCAAAGCATTTCTATAAGGNTGTGTGTTGCATGTACACACTATTAATTTTTTAAAGGAGAAATAAAAATTTTCCCATAAGCCAATTTGGATTGTGTCATGCANCACACATATCTTCTCTGATTCAAAGGAAATATTAAAATATTAAAATTTNCTTCCATAATAATTCACTCATAGAAATATATCAGTTCTGATGTAACTTCTTTCTCGTGTTCCTTTTCTCTTANATGCTTAAATACATATTTAAATATGATAATTTGGACTCTTTTCCAAGGAATTTCTGAACACCTGAGAGTGTATAAAATAATGGCAAGGTATCTCATGCCTTCTTACTTGGAAAAGGCTTTGGGAGCATCATGTGATACCCTGTGATGCCCAGGATGAAATGACTAGGAAATGAATCAGTTGAGGTCCCACAAAGGGCTTTGCCTCACAGACCTCACCATCCTTCAATCACTGTTAGTAACTGTTAGTAACTCCCTTGTGGAAGGAAACAGCATGTTTCACCTCCACATTAAAACTGTTTCTACCCCCTGCATATTTCCTTTGCTCTAGCCTGAAGGAAGTTCTGTGGTTATAATCCCACCATCACTGCATATCTAGATGTCCAAATCTAACTCCACTTTCCTCTTGTTGTTCTGAAATAGGGTCTCATGGAACCCAGGTGGGCCTCAGGCTGGCTGAGGATGAGAATGGGGTCCTNCTCTTCCAGCTTCCAAAACCTCCTGGAATAACAAGAATTACATTACCTGTGTGTGTGTGCCTCCACGATGCTGGGGATCAAACCCAGGGTCCTGGGTGTGTTAGGCCAGAGCTCTACCCACTGAGCCACATCCACAGCACCAAAAAATTACAGATCTAAATCTGTTGATTGCATTCGAAAGACACCTTCAGAGCTCAACAGTCTGAATTTTGTATGTTGTAACTGATTATGGCATCACCTTGTGCAGGGCTTTGCATATAGAATTTAGTGTAGGTTTTCAGAATAAAGNACAATGTCAGAAATGGGAATAGTGCCACCAAGGATAACTAGATTCTTCTTTATTCATATACTTAAGGAATACTTATTGACCACAGCACTGTATTAGGCATTAGAAACAGAGCCATGAGTAAACAGTCTTCACCAACCTAACACTATTAAAGAACTAAAACAAGCCAACACCGAGATGATGAGCTCAGTGGGCTGGTNTACACCTGCAATCCCAGTGCTCAGGAAGAGAAAACTGGAGGATCAGAAGTTCCAGGTCATCTTCCACTGTATAGTGAGTTTGTGGCCAGCCTGAGCAACNTAAGACTCTCTCAAAAGAGCACAAAGAAGTGATAAGGGGGTGGGAATGCTAGCTACCCAGATTTGCTCATTACACAAAAACATACATGTATTAAAACATTATACTGTGCCTCAAAAGTATATGCATGTGTTAGATATTAATTAAAATGAAAATAAATGAATGAGCCGGGAGAGTAAAGGTGAGTAGTATTACAAACAAACATGAACATATCATTAAAATGTGATGCCTGTTTCTAGGGACATGAGTCGTGATTCAGTGTTTCTTATAAATAAGATGGAAAGAAAGGAGGGATGGAGGGAGGAAAGAAGGAAAGGAGGGAGGGAGGGAGGGAGGGAGGAAAGCAGGCAGGCTACTCTATTTGGGCTGGAAATAATAGTGAGGACACAGATGTCTTGTGATGACAGAATCTCAAAGCCATGTGTCAATCCTGAGCCTTTGTCCTGAAGTTAAAAAAAAAATCTCTTAAACATTTTGTAAATAAAGGTAAAGAATGTATGACTTACTTTGTATTTTGTAAAAGGTTCCTCTGACTCATTGTGACAAATTTTGACTTTGGAGGGGAAGAAGAGGTTGTCAGCCTGAGTCCTCTGCATTCTGTGTCCAAAGCGCATAAATCCACATGGCCTCAACCCTACACAAAGAGCTANAAGGCAACTAAGGAATGCTGGGAGTGGGAGGAATAGTCTTCCCCAGGGAAGAGCATACCAATTGTCCAATATCAAATGGTCAGCCCCGAAAACATATACATGCAAATAACATTATATGAACTGANCAGGTTGAATTTATAAACTTGGGGGTGGGTATATAACAGAAATTAAAGGAAAAAGAGGCCACAAACTTGAAAGAACACAAGGTGGGTAACATGGGAATGTTTGGAAGGAGGAAAGGGAAGGGAAAAGTAGCATAATCATTATAATCTCAAAAAATTTTTGAATGTACTTTTTTTAAAAGGTTGCCAGCTTCCAGTCATTGCTGACCTTTTCCACTGAGCAGGGATTCAAGGAGTTNTGTGTCACCACTGACAGGCTCTTTGCAAGTCCACTGGGTGATTTCATGGGCACCAAGATAAAACTTCCTCTTCTAAACTGTCTGTAATCATATTAAGCACAAAGGCCTTTCATTCTGTGATTTGATATGAAGTTCCCAGTTCAAACATTCCTGGGAGGATGGTTTGAGAAAGGAGGAGGAAGAGGGCTAAGAGAAGTGTNGGTGCTCCATAGGTGAGAAANAAAAGATAAAGAGGTATCACACTCCAACCGCCTCCCAGTTTGACACAAAGCCTGCCCTGGTGCCTTTAACCATATGGGCTTCTCTAGCTTAGAAGAAACAAACAACAGTGGTAGCACAAGATCCAAAATTACCTTGGCAGGCCAAANCCCTCACCTCTTCGGACTCCCAGGATATGTTTTCTTTCATCTCTTTTTCGTTTGCTTCCTTTTGTGAGTTGAGACACTTTCATTGCCTATGAAATTACATTGTTCTAAACACTGTAAAACATATTGCTGCCCAAAAGCAAAATTAATAAGCCAACTTTCATNGACATTAATTTGTTGGAGGTTTTTCTTCAGTTTCTCATTGTTTCTAGTGCATACATAAAAATAATGTAGAGAGCCCTCCAAAGGAAAATTAAATAAGTCACTTTAAATTTTTCCCGGTTGTCATGTATCCTACAAAATAATTTCTCTTTAGTAGGCTGTGACTTATGGTGGCCTGTGCNNTACACGCGTCAGGACCCCTGAAACTACAAAATGTTCTCTCAGNACAGGGTGATCTGTTTGATACGGGACCCATTAAACTTGGGTTTTGTTTTAAATGAGCTACAAGCACTTCAAGCAACCGATTATTTGTTCTCTTAACAGTTGAGCCANTGGCATCTGGATTTGGCAATAGACTCAAGATGCTTCAGCACCGTGGACAGAGCCTCGTTCTCGCCTTTGGTATCATACACCCTTATCTTAGACTCCCTCACTAAGAGGGTAAGACTAATTAGCATGTATTTGAATGAGTAGCTAAGAATCAAGAAAATGACTGGCCTGTCTTTGTAAATAATAAATCCTGATGAGTGAATGAATGAATGAATGAATGAATGAATCCAAAAATCCAGAAAGGAATCCAAAAATTGAATCAAGCCTGCTAAAAAAAGGAAGAAAAATATATACTCTTCTGAAAGCACATCTAATATCTTTATAGATGATATTAGGATATTCATAGATACTGTAAGACTGCTGGGTTTCTTTTCTCCACATACATCACACTATCATAATNTTTATGTATATTATTTTACCATTTTAATATGTGTGTATGCAGGTGAACAAATAAATGTGTGTGTGTGTGTGTGTCTGTGTCTGTGTCTGTGTCTGTGTCTGTCTATGTTTGCATATGGAGACCAGAAGACAACTCCAGGTGTCATCCTCAGGAATCTCATTCACCTCTTTTGATACAGAATTTGTCAGTGGCTTGAAGCTCACCAATTAGATTAAACTAATAGGCCAGTGAACCCCAGGGATCCTATATCCATCTCCTGAGGGCTGGGAATANAGATGTGTGTAAACATGCCCAGCATTTTTACATGGGTGCTGGGAATTGGACTTATAAATTCATGCTTGTGAGGCAAATATTTTACCATTTGAGCTACTTCCCTAGCCTCTGAGTGATTATTTGAAAATGGTTATGGGATGGGGCGGGACAGAGAAAAGCCCCCAGTTACAGGAGTGGCTTCTGGTGGGTCAAACGTTCCAGTAGATGGCCCCACACCTAGGANAGTATGGACAGCACAAATTGATTACTTTTAAAAAGAAGAATACATAAGTTTTAGAAGTAGAGAGGTGAGGGGATCTGGGATCTGTGAGGAATTAGGGGGAGCAGTAGGAATAAATATCAAAATACATTGCATGAAATTCTCAAATAATTAATTAAAATATTTTTTTAGAAAATGAAAAAAGACAAAAGAAAAGTCTTAAAGATTGTTTTCTTAGGGCTGGAGAGATGGCTCTGTGGCTAAGAGCACTTGCTGCTCTTCCAGAGGACCCAGGTCAACTCCTAGCACCCAAGCCAGGCAGCTCACAGCCACTGATAACTCCAGATCCAGAAGGATCCAATGACTCTGACATCCATGGGCATTCACGTGCACATAAACACATGCAGACACTTGCACATATACATAACTAAGGACAATAAAAATAAGCCTTTATTTTAAAGACAGCTTTCCCACACTGGCTCTCTATGATATTAAGGAAATAAACCAATACAAAAAAACATGTATTTTCATATTCACTCATTCTGAAAGAAGGATAAGAATATAGGCTTAAAATCCTTACCAAAAATCATCAGTGACCTAATACTCAGAATTCAGAATGGTTTTACATTTTTCTGAAATGGTGTCCTCTAACCTAGGCTGGTCTAGAGCTCACAGAGAATAGCTTTGAGTGTCTCAACCCTCCACATCCTAAGTCCTGGCTTTAAGGTGTGCAGCATCATGCCTCATTTACACTGGGAGGATTGAACCCAGTGCTCCATGCATGCTAGGGCAAGCCCTCTTCCAACTGANCTATCTCCCCAGGCACTGTTCCACACTCTAGAAAACATTACATTGTACATTATACAGCACTCCTAAAAGGATTAAGTTATCACAAATAATCGAACACATTTCTATTTATGCACTAACATTCATATTGACTAGGACAAAGACCATGAATAGCTTCACAAGATCGGGGGAAATTTCAAATGAAGTCAGATCAGACAGAAAGTTCCAAGGAACTAGGTAGGTCCCAAGAAAAGAGTTTTCCTGATCTTTGGATTTCCAGATTTTGAATATGAGACTGTGGAGCTGGATTTATTGAGCAGGAGGTATTCTGCATACATTAAAATTTAATCTTTACACTAAAGCTCTGAGGAACATTTTATTAGTTCCATTTTATACATGAGCTAATGTAAGCTCAAAGAAATTAAAGAACATGAGTAAGGTTAT
>LZPO01034965.1:131369-153790 GCA_001675575.1 Neotoma lepida
TGTGACTCTAGCTCTGCCTCTCCCATTTCTTTTATTGTAAAAGCAAAGCTCAGACCTTGCTTCCTGTTTTGGCTAAGCCACCTTTGCCCCAGCCCCTAGTATCCCGCATGAACTCGGACCCCACTTTTCCCTTTCCCTAGAGCTGGCTCCTGTCTTCCTGGTACTGATATCAATTCTGTTACATGCCTTTGTTCCTGTTTCAAAGCTACAATGGTGACTGAATTGATGTTGCGATCTCGAGCTGTGCTGTGAGCTCACAAGTGCAATGCTCCAGTTACTGTCAATCCTCCCCGACCTCTGGCTTCTACAGTCTCTCTACCCACCCCTTCTCCCAAGATAGTCCCTGAGCCTTGGGGCAGCAATGATATAAATTCCCATTTGTGACTGAGCACTCCACTGACAATCATTCTCTGCATTTTGATCAGTTGTAAGTTTCTCTGTTAACCACTGTCCACTGCACAAAGCCCTTTCTCTGATGAGGTCTGAGAGCTTCATTAATCATCTATGGGCATAGATATACAGATTTAGAGGATGGTTTACGTATGTCCATCTAGCAAAATAATTTAATAATATATTCACCCCNTTGGCATCATGACAGCAAAGCCATGTCCACAGGAGTGTGTATCTGGGACTCCTCACGTCACAGCTTGGCAGAACAAAAAGCCTGAAGTGGACAGGAAGTGGGGCCAGGCTATCCCATCTCAAGTCAGAACCCCGGTGATACACTTCCTCCAATGAGGTCCCATCTCCTAAAGAATCAATAACCTTCCAAAAGCCATGCCACCAGCTGGGGACAAAGGGTTCAGATACGTGAGCCTATTGGAAGACATTTCTCTTTGAAACTACAGTGATCCCTAGATCAGCAATCATGCTTTTGCCTTTATGTTATGTATGTGCAACACATGTGTGCCTGGTGTCTACAGAGGCCAGAGAAACCACTGAATCTCCTAGAACTGGAGTGACAGAACTGTTGTGAGCCACCATGTGGGTCCTGCAAGTTGAACCTAGGTCCTCTGCAAGAGCAGCAAGTGCTCTTAATCACTGAGCCCCTAGTCTTGAACTTTTCATCCTCCTGCCTCAGCCTCCTGTGTAGCTAGTATCACAGGCCTGGCCCACCAGACCCAGCCCAGAATTGTGTATGTGGTTGAACTGTGACAGAATGTGTAATCCTGAGAAGGCTATGTTTCTTCTTTGTCTCACCTGTTTCCTCACTGGCAAGAAAGGGAACTAAGCTCAATAGGCCATGGCTTGAACTCAGGTTGTCAGGCTTGGCAGCAAGCACCCTTATNCACTGAGCCATCTGACATCCTCACATTGGTTTGTTTTTTGCTTTTGGGTTTTTTTTTAATCAGTCCTCCCAGGGTCTGTAGGCTTGCAGAGAATGTTCTCACTGGTGTTGTTGGGGTTTCCTGAAATGTCTCACCCTCTACTTCTCCCCAGGGAAAACTGGCCACCTCACTGTCCTGATTTTCTCACTCCTTGAAGTAGCTTGAGGCTTTTTCCAAGTCATGCTCTCCCTTCTAGATAAGAGTTAAGAAGCCTGGGTGCAAGTTAACTTACTATTGCCAGAGCCGAACAGAGTCTGACTTTGCCAACTCCACAGANATCAATAAGAGCCTCTCAGAATGAGGCTGGGGAGATGGCTCAGTTGTANAGTGCTTGCTGCATGAGCATGAGGGACCTAGACCCCATGTAAAAGGGCCAAGAGTGCCACCCTTGTAATCTCAGCACTGGGTAGGTGAAGGGAGGCAGATCCTAGGGGTTTGATGGCCAGCCAGCCTAGCAGCATCAGCAAGCCCCAGGCTAATGAGAGAGCTATCTCAAAAACAAGGTGATCTCATCTATTCCCCCTTCCCCAGGTGATTCATGTGTCCCTCTTAGGGTCCTCCTTGTTAGCTGGCTTCTCTGGGGTGGGGGTGGGGAGGCAATAGAGGGTAGGGATGGGGGATGAGAACATAAGGGAAAGGGATGGTTGAGCTGGAGCAGGAACAGAGTGGGACAGCAATGAAAGAGATATCTTGATAGAGGGAGACATCATGGGGATAGGGAGAAACCTGGTGTTAGGGGAGTTCCCAGGAATCCACAAGGATGACACCAGCTTAGACTAGCAATAGTAGTGAGGGTGCCTGAGCTGGCTTATCCCAGTAATCAGATCAGTGAATATCCTCACTGTCATCATAGAGCCTTCATCCAGTAACTGATGGAAGCAGACGCAGAGATCCACAGCCAAGCACTAGGCCGAGCTCCAGGAGTCCAGTTGAAGAGAGGGAAAAGGGATTCTATGAGCAAGGGGCATCAAGATCATGATGGGGAAACCTACAGAGACAACCAAATCAACTAGTGGGAACTAATGAACTTTAGACNAACAGCTGTGGAGCCTGCATGGGACTGGACTAGGCCCTCTGCATAAGTGAGACAGTTGTGTAGCTTAATCTACTTAATGGGCCCCCTGGCAGTGGGAATAGCATCTATCCCTAGTACATGAACTGGCTTTTTGGAGTCTATTACCTATGGTGGGACACCTGGCACAGCCTTGATGCAGGGAGAGGGGCCTGGACCTACCTCAACTGAATGTAGCAGGCTCTGATGATTCCCCATGGGAGGCCTTACCTTTTCGGAGGAGGAAATGGGGGTGGGTTGGGAGGAAGGCTGGGAGAGGGAACAGAAGGAGGGAAGAGAGGGTAGAATCTGTGATTGGTAAGTAAAATGAAAATAAAATTTCTTAAGTAAAAAAAAAAATGTAAAAGATGAATGGCTCCTCTGACCTCCACTCTTATATGTACACACACACACACACACACACACACACACACACACACACACACACCCTCCCAAAGGAGACTTAATATGAGCAGTGAAAACTCATTTGGAAAGGTAAGACCAATCAGTCCTCCAGGAGCCACCAATCCCACAGCTGGTGAGCATCTGTTGCAGGTGGCCACAGTAATGGCGTCTGTTCCCACCAAGGGTGAACTAAATTCCACTAGCCAGGGCTTCAAGGCAGAGGTCTGTACTGACGCCTTCAGACATGATTCTGTTTTGTTCATCATCTGCTCCATTCTAGTTTCCCCATCACATAAATGAGATGCATTTAAAATACAGGATATCAATCAGGAAAGAGCAAAACCCTGCGTCTCTATAAAATACAACAAAATAATCACAGCCATTAAAACCTTAAAAACCTGTCAGGGTCTCCAGATCACTTGGAGAAAGCATTTTGTATGCGAATGTAAATCAACCATCTGCTGCTCTGCCTTCGTTTTTATANCAGATTCCTGCCAGAGTCAGGCAGCAAAGGAAAGACCATTTTCAGCTTTATCATAACTTTGGGTGTCTTCACCTCACAGTTGCTCAGTTGATATCACTCAAATACACTTTGTAGGGACAGGAGAGGTGGCTCAGTAGTTCTAAGAGCATTTGCTGCTCTTGCAGAGGATCCAAGGAGGGTTCCTAGCACTCACGTTGGGTAATTCACAACTGCCTGTAACTCCAGCTCCAGGGGACCTAATGACCTCCTATGGTTTCCATACACACACACACACACACACACACACACAGGTGTGCAAAATGCACACACACACACAAATCTTAAACACAAATACACTTCAAAATTGACTGACTTAAAAATCTCTCTCTCTCTCTCTCTCTCTCTCTCTCTCTCTCTCTCTCTCTTTCCCTCTCTCTAAATGCTAAAAGGTCTGGAAATGGGATTTGGATTCTCTATCAGGAAAGTAGATGAATTTATAGAAATTTAGTCCTGAAGAAGTTGGTGAAATAAACAAGAAAGTAAAGGGCCATCCTCTTGTACAAATGTGGGTAGCCATCTCTATCACCCTTTCTTAGGCTGGTAGTGGAAGNACAGTGGAAAGAGGCCTTTGGAACTGTAAAGTGTAATACCCATCTCTGCTACCATCAAGCTCTATGCCTTCAGGCCAACGGCTCATCTCTCTGATCCTTAGCTTCTCATCTGGTAAATGGGATTGTACCACTTTAGAGCAATGTTCTTGAAAATCAATTTAAACACCTATAAAGTCCCTCTCCCAGTCCCTGACATATGGGAGACATTCCACATGTGTTAACTATTCTCAGTCTGTCCAACAGTGAGAGGAGAGATGAATCCACACAGCCCCGATCCTCACAGGGCTNTCCACCACCTGTCAGAGACATTTTCCTCTCAAGTTTGCTTTAAGGAGCGAGATCAGGGATATTATTAATACCTTATCTGCTTCCAGATGACAAACACAGCTGAACCGCACACAGCAGAGGATCCACGAGCTGCTGAAACTGTGCTGAGGGAAACAGGGCCAGCCCTGAAACGCTAACCATTCCACCAATTCTCTCTGATGCGAGCTGAGGTGCCTGGGTGCAGTGGGTAATTAGCGGCTGCCCCTGTCTCTGCACTGACATGACTGGCACTATTTAATGTAATTACATTACAGCAAAATGATGAGTTGTCTCCTGATTGGTGGTTACAACATAATTGTGACTCCACAGAGTATTAACACCCTAATTGCTGGAATCTTTGAAAAGCGTTAGCTAAGCCAATGTTTCCGGTGTCTCTGGTCAGCAGAAGGACAAAACTAGCCCTTTCTAGTGTAACCTCTCACCTCTGCCCTTATTTTTCTTTGTCTCTCAGGCCCCTCAGGTCTTTNAAGGGATTCCAGTTTAACTGGAGGACTATCTCTCGTGCTTTCCACCTTCCTTCCCTATTAAAATGTGCTCTACAAGACAGAAAACATATATTATCATTTCTTTTACAGGTGTTCTANAGAGCCCTTCCTCTGAGGGAGATGGGCCTAAGCTGAAGTCAGGTTTGCCCNCTCCCTTTCTAGGTGACCCAGTTAGTTCATTCTCTGTTGCCACGATAAAGCATCANGAACAAAAGTAACTTATAGGAGGAAGAGCATATTTGGGCTCACGGTNCCAGAAGGCTAAGAATCCATGATAGCAGGGAGGCAGGGAAGCAGGCAGGCATGGTGACTGGAACAGGAAGCAGAGAGATCACATCCTTCAANCATGAANGTGAAGTGTGTACTTCCTCTAGCAAGTCCCCNAAACTTCTCAAAACAGTATCACCAACTGGGANCCATGTATTCAAATACCTGAGCCTATGTGGGACACTTGTCATTCAAACCCTCCCAGTGACCTTGGCCAATTAACCTCATCAAGTCTTAGTTTCCTCATCTTTACAGTGGTGATAATAACAGCCACCCTTTGCNCTAATGTACTGCCTAACATGGCCACAGAAGTAGTGTTAGTTAAATTCTANAATGAACAAAATTAGGTATTGTTCCCAGAA
Organism: Neotoma lepida; assembly: GCA_001675575.1. Lineage (NCBI taxonomy): Eukaryota > Metazoa > Chordata > Mammalia > Rodentia > Cricetidae > Neotoma > Neotoma lepida. The sequence goes on from LZPO01034965.1 coordinate 136,669, forward strand.
NTATTTCTATTTTTACTGTGCAAATGGAAACTTTGAATTAAGCCAACCAAGGATATTATCCAACAGGCAGTAAAGTGTTTNAGAAAGAAGAGGTTTATGCAAATTTCTTAAGTTTTATTGAAATATTTGGCTACTTAGGAGGTTTGCTGTCTTAGAGAGACAGCTCCTAAGAGTCATTATGAAAAGAAAAAACAGTGCTCCAAAATCTCCCCAATGGTGTAAAAGTGTTAATAATGTCTGTTTGAGGCCTTGGGCCATTCTGTAAGATGGACCAATGAAAGGACTCATCTCCAGAAATGGAAAACCAGGATATGAGCCATGGAGAAATTCAGCAGGAAGAAAGATGATACAATTTTGAAACTCAAGGATTGGAAAAGTAGTTAAACTGTACCAGGGCAAGGCTCCTTTGCAGATGGGTCCAACCCAGTGAAATGCTCCCAACTAGCCTTTATTGCCTTATGTTTAGGTAAGTGGCTGAAACTGAAAAGCCGCAGTTTCCCTCTTAAGTTGTCTCAGAAGTAAGGAAGTATCAAGATGAAATAAAATGTGTTAGATGAGAAGGAGCTGGGTTACTCGCTTGCAGTGTTCCATCACTTTCGCCATCCACCCATCTTTGGTGAGCATATTACTCCCCTCTCCTCCTCTTCACATACAAACTCCAACCATGGGGTCTATGTGAAGGTANCTAAGCTTTTGTGCTTACCTCTGGTGATTGGCTAGTCCTAGACTGGGTTCCAGAATCAACAAGGGCCAATGATAATATCCCATCCTCCAGACTGAAACTGATTGGCTCAGAGGAGNCCACCTGACTCTTCCCATCCCATCTAGGCAAGCAGAAAACTCCCAGGGATTGAGGACATGGAGTATGAGATAAATACCTTGTCACTGGAGGAACTGCACGACATAGAGCAGTGCCACCAATGACATGTGGAAAGCAGAAGGGCAAGCTTCTGAATGAAAAGAGTTGGTCCCTCTTGTCAAAACAGAATACCAGCCACAGGACTGGTGCACATCTGTGGTCCCAGCACTGAGGAAGCNGAGGCAAGAGGATCACAGGACCAAGTCTAACCTGAGCCATATANCAAGATCCTGTCTCAAATGAAATGGAAAAGAAGAGGGGAGGAAAGGGGAAGAAAAGGGGACAAGGGAGGGAGGGGGCTACAGGCATTCCAGTCCTTGTTCTGCTCCGGATTTGTATGGTCTGGTTAGCCAACTTTTCTGAGATCATACAACCAGAAATTCTCCTTTCTAACAAGTTATACTTTTGACTCCTGTAAGCAAAAGAATTATGATTGATATTTCCCTAAATCTTGAATAAAAGTATACCAACATCTTTAAAAGTTGTATGAAGTTGATGTTGGAGCAATGGCTCAGTAGTTAAGAGCACTGGCTGCAGACTTTGTTGACTCCCCATGGGAGGCCTTACCCTCTCTGAGTAGTGGATGGGGGAGAGGGAGTGGGAGGAGGGGAGGGAGGGGGAACTGTGGTTGGTATGTAAAATGAAAAAAAAATTAATTAAAAAAAGAGCACTGGCTGCTCTTGAAGAGGACTCAGGTTGTATTCACAGCACCAGAATGGCAGCTCACAATCCNTAACTCCANTTCCAGGAAATCTGACACCCTCTTCTGGTCTCCACAGGCACAGCACACAGGTGGTACACACACATACAGACAAATCACTCATACACATAAAACAATTTTTTTAATGTTCTTTAATTTGTACATAGGTCAGCATTGACACTACCATCAGAACTCTTCTTGGGGCATTAAAATGGTTGAGTAAATAAAGATGCTTGCCTACAAACATGATGACTGAGACCCAGTTGGTAGAAGGAAAGAACTGAGTCCCACAAAATGTCCTTTGATTTCCACACATGCACCACACAAACACACACACACACACACACACACACACACACACCAAAATAAATAAGTAAATAAAATGTAATTTAAATGTCAAAACTTCTTAGCTGTGTTTACAAAAGAAGAAATGATGAACTGCGTCCATAGTAAAGCCACTAGGGACCAGAAGAGTTCCAGGCTTTCTCTACAATCCCTGATTAGTCACTCAAGCCACCCCTTCAGTCTCTTTAACTCAGACTTGGCCCATTTATAAAATAAAAGGATTGGATGACAAGGCTTCAGAGACCCAGAAAATTCTAGATTTAAGTTTCACTTTCTCAAAGTCAATTGCTCCTGAGCTATCAAGATTCACTGGTATTTGTCTGGCTAGGATTGTTTTCCAAACTCCTCCCTCCTAATCTCTTCGATTTCAGACTGGAAGCCGACAAACACTGCTGGCATCTGAGCCGCTCTCAGCCTTTCTTCAATTAAACCAGCACTTCTGGAAACTAGCCTAGGTGGAGGAGAGAGGATTAGCAAGTGCTACTCAACACCATGATAAGACTAATGAAGGAACAGTACGCATGGTTGGCTTCTCTAGAGAGGAGTTTAACCAGGGGNTAAGAAATTCACTAGGGTGGCTGAAGACATGACGCCTATGAGAAGGAGTGCTGAGACTAGCCTGGGGCTCACACTCACTGACAGTCTTTGGTAAAGGCACTTGGAATATGTTCATACCAATCTGTAGGGAGCAGATGTCACCAGGAGCTTGGAGCTGGGATGTGATCCAAGGTTGAAGAAAGAGTCAGGAAAAAACCTTAGTGACAAATCAGNGGAGCCAGCAGCCCTGTCAGCGCTAAGACCGCATGCCTGCTTCCCACCTTTGCAGCCAGCTATGCAGTGTTTAAGACNAGTTGGAAGGGAGGAGAAAGGATGAAGATGCCAAGCAAGGAGACAGCGGCTGGCCTGCCATGGTGGAAAAGCATGGTTAATTACAGCAGCATACTTTCTCTTACCCACTAATGGTGGAGGGAAGTGCCTAAGGAAGTTACTGCTCTGCAGACTGAATTCATGATTTCCAGGTACCAGGCTTGTAAATGCGCTCACATGTTTACTGAAGCTACACCGTGGAGACTGACACCAGTTAGTTCATCGTATCTAGCTGAGGACTGAAAGTCAACTAACCAAGGTTGTATGAACACCCCAGGCCAGAGAGAACATTCATAAATTAAAAGAAAAAAGAGTGGAAACCGCACGAGAGTGAAGATGAGAACTGTCTACAGCAGGAAAGAAAGTAGCAACAGACAGATAAAGCCACTCGTGTCCTGACCCACAGCCCCTACCATCCCATGTCCAATGTCACACCCCATTCTTGTCCTTCTTGCCTTCAGACCCACTCTCATCACAAATCACAAACTTTAAAGCTACATTTAATAGGTTCACCCAACAATGGTGCAGCTCATACAGTCAGGAGATCCCAGAGTGCCTTGCTTCCCGTCACAGAGGTCAGTGAGAACAAGCGGGAATTGAACCTACTTTACAGATGAGAATTGAATCTACTTCATTCCAAGGGCTGGCAATCTGAGAAAACAATGGATTAACAGCCTAAAAATCTGTCTTCCATCTCATCTGCAGCTGACAGACTACATGGGGAGTAGGATTAGAGAGGGACAAGGCAGCCAATCGTTGCAGAGCTCCCATCCCCATGCTCTGGTGGTCATCCATCATTCTGAGACTTGTGATGTCTGTGCCTCTCTGAGTATCATCCATTTCAGTTTCCCTTCACTCTGTGGATGTCTGGACTTGGGCACATCCTGAAACTCGAGTCAACCTTGTACTCCTCCAGGGGCATCTGGGCTGGGAGAGGGGTTAATGCAGAACAAAGAGACCACTAGTGGTGTATGTGCTGAGCTAGTCTAACTTATATATGAAAGTGTGTCTTCACATATGAGAGTGTCTGTCAATACTATGATCAAATATATTAGAGAAACATGTTATTTGTTTTTCCAGAAGTGTTTTTGAAGAGCAGGTAAGCTCACCTATGTCCTTCCAGTCATGGCTGCACCCAACTTCCAGATGCTTCAGCTGCTGCCATCAGTATCTGAGTCAGTCAGGGATGTGCATGCTTCAGGCAGTGAGGGAACCTGGCTGCCAAATTACAGAGCAAGGAAGACTTTAGGGTGGTGGGAGGCGGGGAGAGAGGAGAAAGCTAACTAATAGCTTGCAAGCATGTCTTCAAAAGAGTGTGTTAACCAAACAAGCTGCCATCTCCTAATCCCTCCCACTCCTGCCTGAATGTACACTAATTGAAAATTAAGTTTTCAATTTGAAACCATTTTCTAATTCTGTCTCATTCAGGAGCAGTTAGAGCCCCGGTGTTCAGCTGAATTCCCAACGTGCTTTTCCTGCACTCCCTTAGGAAGTCAACAAAAGAGGCTTGTCAACACACAACTGCCAGCAGCAGGTGGGGAGGCAAGAGTCACGGGTGAGAGCCAAAGACAGGAGGCCTGACCCTCCTCAGGGTTCTGCTGACCTGGACTGGACAGGGAATGTGCTTCCCTGTCCTCAGTTAACCCAGTTCACCAGAGTTGTAACACAGTACATGGAATTTTCCCCATCATCATCCTGTGTCCAATAGGTTAGGACAGCCTGAGGGCAAGAAGAAGAAATTCCTTGTGGGCAGGTTAATGATGGAGCCCTGATGTCTAAGGCTCACTAGCTCTGGTGAATGACCTACTTAGAAACAGAAGTAAAACATCTTAATAGGAAGTCAGTTTCTTTGGACTCTGATATTTAAAATGGGGAGAGGGGCATGGTTTTATTAGTTACTTTTCTCATTGTTATGACCAAATGCCTGACCAAAGGCAACTTACTAGAGGAAAAGTTTACTTTGCCTCACAATTTAAAAAAGGCTACCATCCATCATGGCAGAGAAGCCAGTAGCAGGAGTGTGTGGCGGCTGGTTAAGTTGGGACTTAAGTCGGGAAGCAGAGCATAATCAGGGAATGGGGCTAAGCCATAGACTACAAGGCCTCCCACAGTGGCCCAGTTACTCCAGTGACGCTCCACCTCCTAAGGGTTTTACTAACCACCCTCTGGGGACCAAGTGTTCAAGCACAGGGACCTGGGGAGGTGGGGAAACATTTCACAGTCAAGCCAGAACAGCAATAAAAACCGGTTTATTTATTTTAGACCATCACTGCTCCAGAACAAAGAATGAATCATGTTCTCCACAAATTGGTATCGTGTACATCATTTTTCCACAAAAGGGGTTCTGTGAGTTATTTTTGAATCACTATGATCAAAGCACATGAGAGAACAATGCAAGAGGAGGGTATATTTTATCTCTGTTTTCAGAGGGCGCAGTCCATGGTCTTTGGCTCCACAGATTCTTTGTAAGGCAGCGCATCAGGACTGTGGACATGGCTGAGGCTAACTCAGTCTATTGCTGAGAGGAGAGAGGAAGAGAAAGAGAGAAGAGAAGGAAGAAAAGTGGGAGGGTCTGAGACAACATACATCCCTTCCCCAGACAAGCCCCAAGTGACCCTCATCTAGGCCCCATCTCCAAAAAGTTTTCAGAGCCACCTAAAACACTGCTATCATATTCCACACACAACTGTGGGGAATCTCATACCAAAACCACAATAGGTAGTCCTCATTCCACATCTAACTTTCTCAGTGGGAGTAAAGAAGAGATTTCTTTCAGGTGCTAGTTCAGGGTTCCTTGATGTCCCCAAAGGCCTCCCTTGAGCATCTGATATTTGAATCATTACCTCAGGCCTCCTCATCCTTGTCTACTCCTCCAGTTNTCAGCTTCTTTCTCAAGGATCCACAGTCTTCCAACATCCACCGACTTCAACCCTGATCCTCTTCTTTCCTGTTTTGCTTTGCCTTGAGTTTTCCTTGCATAGTTAGATTTTTCACCCCTCAGGAACCTTCAAAAGCCTGGCACTCACCCACAAAGTCGCTGGACACAAGATAGGACTGACCACAGAAGAAAATGTAGNGGGAATTGTTGTAAGTGGCAATTGGTATTTTCATTTACAAAGCTTTATAAAATTTTACAGCCCTCCCCCTAATTTTTTTCTTATTAATTCCAGTATCAACCACAGGTTGCTCCCAAGTGGTGATTTCAAAATATTCAATTCTAATCAATGGGTGGGCTACTGGGGAGGGAAAGGANGTAGGCTGTTTTGGAAGCTTAATTAATGAAGTCTTCCCAAGCATCATTATAAATGAACTATGATAAATGACACAACAACCTTCCCTTTCTCAGTATCTGGGACAAACAAGAATTTCGAGTGCCTTAATTTAAATGTAGGCTTGAAGATGCAAATTTTGTAATGAATCAGAACTTGAGCGACATAAACTTGAATGAAACTGGAGATGCTGCCATCTCTGTGACAGAAGAAAATGATGTATCCTTCCTGGGAACCTGCCTGGGGCTTGAAGAGTTGGAGGAGGAACAGAGGTACAGAGATTAAGTAAGGGCCGCTTCAGGAGGCATGTAGAAAGGAAAAGATCTGAGGAAATCTTAGGCCTTGCTGGACAGGAAAGACTCAAGGAGTTCAAAGGTCAATTCATCTTGCTGGGAAAAGCCAAGGATACCTGCTATGAACGGCATTATTTACCAGTGAAAATCAATGTTCTGTGGCTTGAGTGCTTTTACAGACTTCAGTTCCACTAGGAACTTGGGTAGTAACTTTTGGTGTCACCTTCCACCCCCAGATAACTNTAACTCCTTTAGTNCACTTCGGCCTCACCTACTGCATGACCACAGTAAGTGACCTCGTTTCTCTGGCCTCTTGATCTTTACTAACAACAACAAAAAAGTCCCTCTCTATTTCTTGAGTTTTGCCATTTTGAGACTTGAGCTGAGAACCATGTTATTATATATATCTACTGTTCATACCNGGCACCTAGNAGTCATTCCTTNATTGGCAGTGGATGGAGAAAGAAGAAGAGAATATGAATGAGGCTAACATATAGCCCAAAGCTGGAATCANACAAGGCGGAAATGTTAACTGAGTCAGCAGTGGTTACTCAGCCCAGATCCTGCTATAAAATATTCTTGGAAGACGGGCGGTGGTGGTGCATGTCTTTAATCCCAGCACTCGGGAGGCAGAGGCAGGCGTATCTCTGTGAGTTCAAGGCCAGCCTGGGCTACCAAGTAAGTTCCAGGAAAGGCGCAAAGCTACACAGAGAAACCTTGTCTCGAAAAACAAAAAAAATATATATATATATATATTCTTGGTTCCTATACAAGCAACTGAGGGGTGTTCACTAAGAAGCCAGATGTGTAAAAGAAGCAAGATGAAGCAGGGCACTCATGGTCAGGAGAGGAGTGCTCCAGCTCTCCCACTCTATCAAAGGTGGCCAGTGGTAATGAANGTCAGCTTCCTATGGGAGAGCCTAGGTGGCCTTTCCCAGAAACCATTGATGTGTATGGAGAAACCTTTGCAGTTATTGGCATTACAGCACACATGGTAGGAACACTGAAACATAANGGCAATACCAAACGATGGGAAGGCAGAGGGCTAGGAAGGCAAACCCCTAGACAACTGAAAGTGTCAACAATCTGAACCTTTACCCGGGACCTTCTCTCAGGTGAGGTCCCCTGGAAGCAGAGCCAGAGGCCNGAACTCAAACATAAACTCTTATTGATGCTGGGCTTCCAGGAGAGAGCTCCAAGGAAGTGAGGCAAGGCAAAAGTGCTCAGCAAGAACTCGGTCTCAGGTCAAGTTGGACGTTAGCCTGTACACTGGGAAGGGGCACTCAACATCCTGTTTCTCTTACAAGGTGACTCCCCGTGGCCAAGGTGACAAGTGCGAGCTGTCAGCCATGTAGTGAGCCAGAAGATCAAGTGGTCAGGGAATAAAGAGTTTCTTGAGGTGTTTTGTGCATGTCTAAACAATCCACCCCCGTAGCATGTGCCTGTAATCTTAGCACTTGAGAAGTAGAGGCAGGGGGATCACAACAAGTACAAGGCCAGCCTGGTCTGCATCGGCGTGGTAGTGTGAGCTCCAGGCAGCAGGGGAGTACAGCAAAATCTAGTCTCAAAATCAGAAAAGCAATCCTGTGAAGCTTGGGTTGCTTGCCCTGAGTCACTAGATGACAGGTCCAAACCCTGGGATACGGGCTCTCACACCATGTATCTAGCCTCTGTACTGCCTTGTGGATATACATAGGATAGATACAATTATAGATAGGATTATGCCACACACACACAGACATATGCATACACACATAAGAAAGCATATACTGGCCAGGCAGTGGTGGCGCACGCCTTTAATCCCAGCACTCGGGAGGCAGAGGCAGGCNGATCTCTGTGAGTTCGAGGCCAGCCTGGACTACAGAGTGAGTTCCAGGAAAGGCGCAAAGCTACACAGAGAAACCCTGTCTCAAAAAACAAAAAACAAAAACAAAAACAACAAAAAAAAAGCAAGCATATACTGAAGTCCTAACCCCCCACTCTGAGAATGTGATGATGTGTGAAAATCACTCATAATCAGCAAATTTAGATGAGGTCGTAGTAGAGTATGAACTGTTAATCAATGTGGCTGGTGACAATATTAAGAAAATGGCACATGAGAGAAAACCCCATATGAAGACAGAGACTGAGACTGGGAACTGCTGCTATGAGGCAAGGACATGAAAGATGGTCATCATCTCCCAGGAGCCAGGAGGAGGCCAGAGAGGATGTTGCTGTAGAGAGTTCAGACAGAGACCAGTCCGGCTGAGGTCTCAGTTTTACATNACTGGCCTTCAGAAATGGGAGACAATACATTCCTGCTGTTTTAAGCAGCCCAGTCCGTGACACTCCATTATAGCTACTCAGGAAAANGAGATGAGTGCTCAGAGAAGGGACTAAACATTGAGGAGGAAATACTCTGGGCATGATTATTAACTTTATGCTGAGAATATTTACTCCAAAGTACATTGTAACTATATTCAAGTGTTTCAAAACACATANATGAGGAGTTTACCTGACCCTTTCNGGGATTTTTAAGCTTTCTTGTTTAAGCTCTCAGGCTTGGGTCATAATTCTAGGTGAGTTATTTATTCAGCATTCATGTGGCCCTAACCCAGCAGCCTCCAGGGTGTCTCTATTCTTCAGTTTCTTCTTTTTTTAGGTTTATTTATTTTATGTGTATGAACGTCCTGCTTGCACATGCATGTGCACCACATGTGTGTCTGGTGTCTGAGAAAGTCAGAGGAGGATCCCCTTGAAATGGAGTCACAGATGGTTGTGAGTCACCATGTGGATGCAGGTTCCCTNCAAGGAGGACAGGTCCCTTTAAACCACGGGGTCATCTCTCCAGCTCCAGTTTTCTCATTTTTGAAGTGAGAACAATGATGTCTCATCCTCCAAGAGAATTATATAAAATACATTTCGGGGCTTCTAGAGTGCCTGATACATAGGAAGCACTGGATAGCTGTTGGCTATTGCTCCCATTACTGCTCTGAAGTGTGATCGCTGTGGACCCAGAATCCCGAGCTCACTTCTCAGCTCCACTCTTGAATACTTGTATACCTCTAAGTCCCATTTCTTCAGCTGCACATGGCTGTGAGCTAAAGGATTGTAAGATGGGTAACCGATAAACAGGGCAATAGTATAAGAATATTGATGACACATGATGTCATTGCTAGCTAATCTCCATCGAATTTGAAAATTAAAAGCAGGTTGGTGGGAAGCAGGTGCCTCCTCGATCCCAAAAACCAAAGTTATCAAATTTTAATGAGAATGGCAGTTACCTGTGGAGACAGTTAATCCTGCAGGTTCTGACTCATCTGGNCCAGGATAGAGCCCTGATAGTCTGTTCCTAAGGGGCTCGCATGTGATGTGCACACAGTGGGTTCACTGTTTATAGAGGCATACAGGAAACACCATGAGGTACCCCACCATGATGAGGTTCACTTCCCAGTCATTAGGACTCTGTCCCCTCTGAGATTTAGAAATGATGTATCCTTGTTTGGGGGGAAAAAAATGAAGGTTTTTATTATAAATGTAAATTCTGAGTTTGTGCATCAGAGATAACACCATTGGNAGGGCTGGAGGAAATCCCTCATGGGTGGTAATGGATGCCTATTTGTGCTCTGGAGGGTTCTTAGTGCTCTCCCAAAGAATCCCCAGTCTGAATAGCTTAAANGGCTCCCAGTGGCCCAGTCCACAACACTGCCGGCTCTAGGGCTGAAGAGGAAATGGCTGATAAATAGCAATAGTGGAGANTTGTCGCCACCTAGTGGAGTAAGAGAGAAAAGCATAGGAACGCCTGCAGTAAAAACAGCCCATTGATTCCTGCTCTTAAATCTGAGAGGGGCCAGTGGGTTGTGGACCTGTAAAGGATGTAGGAGGACCATATACTCCATTCTCTGGTCTCACAGTTCACCTCTGAAGCATAAATCATCTAATTCGTCTCCTGCTTCACTGTCTTTGGTAGAAGTTAGAATACTGTGTTGGTTTAATGTATGCAGGGGTGTTTATTTATGTCACTTGATTTTTAAAACCTTCTAGTTAAAACTGTTATTGCCACCTTTTTTCAATGTGGGAAACTGAGGCCTACAGAACTTACAGAACCTAAGTTTGTCCAGGTAGTAGATTGAGGCCTGAATGGAAACCTGGATCTATTTGCTTCCAAGGCCTGGACTTTTTTGTTGAAGGGGCCCTCTCTGTCATGTGCATGTGGATGTGCATGGTGCCTTTGTGTGTGCATCATGTAGGAGCCAGATACCAAAGTCAGGTAACTTCCTCATTCACTCTCCACCATTTTTCTGAGACAAGATCTCTCACTGACCCTGGAGCACACTGATTGCCTATACTTTACATAGTAAAGCTTGGCTGGACAGCAAGCTCTGGAGATCAGCCTGTCTCTCTACTCTACCCCACTTCTGGTACTGGGATTACAGACACACCCCCACTGTGCTGGGAATCCCAACTCAGTACTTTCCAACCTAGCCATCTCCCCAGCCTCCTTGATTTCTGTTTTGTTTGTTGTTTGTTTGTTTGCTTTTGAGACAACTCACTATGTAGCCCAAGCTGGTCTTGAATTTGAGTCAATCCTCCTACCTCAGAATCCGGGAGTTCTGGAATTACAGGCATATGTCACCACACCCAACTCTAAAGCCAAACTTCAGCAGTATCCTAAAGGCAAGTGTAGACCTGCTCACTCCCCCAGGGTGTGTNGGGGGAGATACAGCCCCTAAAGTGGGGAGTCAGCCCTCACATACCCCTGCCAATCCCCCATCATCACTGAAACAGCACCAGTCTTGATTTGAGGAACAATCCAGAGCTAACTCTGTGCTAAGCAAGAAGAAGAAGCAGTTCTTACCTTGTATGGATCCCACTGCCTTTGGGGNCAGGGCTGTGGTAACAAAATACCATGACCAAGGCAGCACACAGCAGAAAATCATCATCTCTCAGTTCTGGCGGAGGGAGGGAGGGGGGTTAGTCTGAAACTGGGAGCCAGACTTGACAGGATTCTAATCCTGCCTTCATTGCCCGCTAGTCTGTGGTTACAGGTGGGTTAATCAGCTTCTCCGGGTCATACACACACCTTTCATAAATAGAAGCGTGGTGACCTATTCATGGGAAAATTATGACNTTTAAGAGTTAGAGCAGCCATTGGTACATAATAAATGCTTTTAAAATGTTACCGACGATCATCTACCTCCAAGCTCTTGGGGAGAATTAAATGATGTAATCCTTTTATTCTCTTTACCTCATCGTGGGCTCAATCAATCAAATGTTTATGATCATCATACCACCGTACATTTACACCAGGCTCATGGTGGATAGGGTGGAAAGAGCCAGCTTTCTTCAAAGCGTCATCTGAGTTCACACTTAGTGACCTAAGTAAGAGCTCCAGACTGAGCTCCCCGGGGCAACATCGTATTCTCCTTCCTCACTCAGAACCCTAACTTCATCTTCCTGACCCCCAGTCTGTCCCCAGAGGTCTCTCCATCCCCCAGAGTCTACTTTGGGGAGGGTGACTATCTCTACAGACCCCCTTCCTTTTGACCCTTCTTCTTTGAAGACTTGATTCTGGTCGCTGCAAGGAAAATTAAAGAGAGGACAGTAAGATGGTTCCACAGAGGGAAGCACTTGCCTCCAAGCCAGCTGATTTAAGTTCGATCCCAGGTCCCAGGTGGTAGCAACCCCTGAGTCATCCTCTGACCTCTCATGTGTGCTCTGGGAGGCACACACACAAACAAATAAATAAATAAGTAAATAAATAAGCTGGGGAAGTAGCCAGTGTGACTTAGTTAAGCACTAGTACTTTATCCTAGGCACATTTGTGGTCTGTTGTTTTGGGTTCCCTGCTTCTGGGGATGCCCAAAAGTTAGATGCTGTCTTCCTCTCTTTCTTCCCTGAAAGACTGTGCACTGACTGAATCTGGCTGTCCCACCCCATGCCTCCCTACAAACACACACNGNCTCCTGCATAGGCCTGGAGTAGAAGACTCACATAAATAATTGGCAATTGTTACCTCAGCCCTGAGAGTGAACAAATGTCAGGGCTGAGAGACAGGGAGGGAAATGCTGTCTCTCACACGCTGTTTCCTGCCTGGACTCTGGACTTACAGCAATTTGACAGGATGGAAAGCACAGCCCTGCCAGGCTCTGGGGCTAAAGCGTTGCTGTCTCTGAGCTCTGCCATGGAAGCAGACAGCGCTACATTTGAATTTAGAGGACCTAAAATCGAATGAAAGCTAAATGTTGTCCCTTGGTTGCACTGGCCACATTTCAAGTATTTGTCGCCTACATGTGAGTCTTGGCCACCACACTGGACAAGACAGATAAAAAACACTTCTACCCTGGCAGAACGTTCTGTGGTGGGCATAGGTGTAGACACAGACAGAAGTACTGGGCAAGTCTGCAGACACACTGATTAACTGCTTCTCTCAGCGCCTCCAGAGAGGATGCTGCCAATCTTTAGAGTCCTCTGACCCACTCTGCAAAAGTCTTGCCCGGCCTCGAATTACAACTGTGAAGATGAGAGAGGAGAAGGGAAATGCAGTTTCTCAAGGGCTGCTCCCTGCCCGGACTCTGGACTTACACCAACACTACAGGACTGAATCCACCATTCNCTGTATGCCTCCAGCCAAGGGAGCAGATGCCCAGAGAAGCCGAGCTGGAGAGAGGCTTAGCTGAAGTTACACTGAGCCAATACGGTGNGGGGAGCCAAGTTTGAGTCTGGAGCTGACCCAAAACCTGGGCTTCCTCCAGCAGGCTAAGCTCACTGAGAGCTCTCATCCACAAAGCAGAAGGCACTCACAGAGGATCTTAGAGTGGATCCAGAACCTTCAGGCCCCACCAAAGCTAAGTGGGCCAATTCTCACACTTTTGGTCCTTTCTCGGGAGATAGGCTATGGAAGCACACAGCTATAATTATTGGCTTGGTGGTGATTGGAATCTTCCATCCCTCCATCCTCTCTTTTAAAATGGGTAAGAATAGTGGTACTTACCTCGCAGGATATTAGAGGTATTAAATGAAAAATTTATAAACCCTTTAGCACAAGGCCTTGCATGTAGCAAGTGATCAACTGTCTTCATTATGAAATTGGCTTACTCATTCAGTTTTCTGTTACTATAACCAAATACCACAGACTGGGTAACTTATAAAGAATGGTGATGCCGTAGTTAATTTTCATGATCAGTTTGATGGGTTTTAGAATCACCATGGAAACATGTCTCTGGAGATGTCCCTAAGGGTGTTTCTAGAGCAGAAACCACCCTGGCAATGGGAGGTACTATTCCACAGGCTGGATGAGGTCCTGCACTAAACAAAAAGGAGAAAGCTAGCTGATCACTGTGCTTCTCTCTCTCTCTCTCTCTCTCTCTCTCTCTCTCTCTCTCTCTCTCTCTCTCTCTCTCTCTCTCTCTCTCTCCCTGCTTCATGGCTCTGCACACAGTGTGACCTCTGGCCACCTCATGCTCCCACCACCATACTCTCCCACTGTGATGGGCAGGACCTTCGGCCCTGCTTACTTTCCTGTTTCCTGACAAAAACCACTTAAGAGGGAATGGGTTTGTGTAGGCTCACAGTTTCCGCCTACACAGTCCATCATGGCGGGCAGGGAAGTCCCGGCAGCAGGACCCTGAGGCAGCTGGTCACATCACGTCCATGGTCTGGAAGTAGAGAATGATCCATGTCCATGCTCAGCTCCCTTTCTCCCTTTTATTCAGTCCACGGCCTGGGAGGAAGACTCAAGTTGAAGGTGGGTCTTCCCACCTGAATTAACCCAATCAGGTGATATTAACCATCACACCCCTCAAACTGTGAGCTAAAGAAATCCCTCCCTCACTCATACCCNCCCTCTCTCATTCCCAGGACTCTTCTTTTCTTCCTTCCTTCTGTAAGCTGCTTTTGCCACTTATTTTCTGACATCAGTGTGAAAAATCATTAGTGCAAGCAGTTTATTTCTCTCCCACGAAGTAGGGAGGTCCAAGAATGTCCAGTGCTGGCATCTGGCAAGGGCTTTCTTTCTTTCTAGGTCAAGAAAGTGCTGGCCAAACAGAGAGCCTGTTTTTGTAGCAAAACAGTCACAGGACAATCCATTGATCCTTAGCCCATTCAGGCGAGTAGAATGGGCCATTCATGAAGAGGCCTTGGAACCCAAACACCAGCCAAAGGTCTCACCCCAATGCTGCTTAGCATATGACTTTGTGGGTTAAGTTTCCAGAATATGAAAGGCTGAAGACAAATTCAAGCCATAGAAATAATGACAAAGGAGGGAGTCAAAGGCAGTGGTCAAAAACCCGAAGTCAGGGACTCGAGAAATGGCTCAGCAGTTAAGAGCACTTTCTGTTCTTCCAGAAGACCTGAATTCAGTTCCCAGTACCCACACAGTGGCTCACAACCATCTGTAACTCCAGTTCTGGGGGTTTTGACTTTCACCAGCACCAGACAGACAGTGGTGCACAGACATACATGCAGGAAAAACATCTACAAACACACACACAAAAAAAATTCCAAAATACAGTATTTAAAAAAAAAATAACCAAGCTGAAATCCTGATACAACGCAACTAATTTAGCTTTGTTAATTCAGGGCAATTTATTTAACCTCTTTGTAAATGAAGGAAACAAGAACCTACCTTAAAAGACTGTGGCAAGGATTAAATGAGATAATTTATGTAAAGTGCTTAACGTAGTAATTTGCTAAGCAGATAGTGACTTCTCAATAACTACTGTATTCNCTATTAATAATGTTATTACAGAGCAGAGAGCGCAACAGGACACTCAAGAGTAGGCGGTGAGCGCCATCTAGTGTCCGCCAAGCACAGCACATGGCACAGCCCGAGGAACTAGATTTTATTTTTAGATTTTATATTGCCAAGAAGACTCTCTAGTCCAGGCCCCACAGCCTCTAGAAGTTGATCCAAGAGCGAAACAAAAAGAAAATGAGGAGTGGGAAAAAGCAAAACAGAGAAGCCCCTTTCTAAAGACCTGGCTGCATCCTTAGTGAAACACGAAAAGTCGGACAAGCCGCAGCTGTGGGGATGTGTCTCAAACCCCTGAACGTGCTTAAGGGCCAAGGAGGAAACCGAGCTCTGAGCCGATAAGCTCCAGCCAAGCTGGCTTTTCCGTTCTCCACACCATGGCCTTTCTCATCTCTCCCAGTATGCAATTTTCCTCATTTCTGCAAAGTAACATACTACCTAAGGAGAATCTCACCTTGCTAAGTTCGAGTCCCAGCTCCGCCTTGCTAAACTTGGCCATCATGTTTAGAGTCTCATCCTCNCTGCCCAGCACCCACCCACCCATCCACCGGCAAGGCGGGGAGCAGCAGCTCTGTTGTCAGGCAGGGTTGTAGTTTCTCTGCGAAGCCTGCAGAGAGCTATGTCACTCCTCTCCGTTTATACTGATAGAAGTTTCCACCATACTTGTTATTCAAAAAAATTCATGCAAATAAGACAGAAATATGAGAACAGTTCATGAAAGTATGAACTGTTATGTACAGGAGGCTGAGTCAGGAGAGTCATAAGTTCAAGAACAGCCTAGGCTGCATAGCAAATCCATGNCCATCCTGAGTGAGTTTCATAGAGCAACTCTATATGAAAGTGGTTTTTAACTAATGTATTAGGAAACCCTATTGAAAAGACTGACAAGCAGTTAATAATTATGATCACCACAATTTAGTGACTATTTGATGTTTATCAGATCCCGCAATAAATACGTAGATATCGTTTCATTGTCATCAAAACACGAAGATAAATAACCACAAGTGTCACTATTTTATAAAAGAAGAAGCTTAGGCTTAGAGTATGAAATGATTTGCCTGAAGCCACATGGTCCNTCAGTGGAGGGAAGACAGGACTTCTGTTTGCTTCGAGGCAGCTTGAGTCAGAAATAAACACAATTTATACACCCGCTATACTGCCAGCCTCAGATAGCCAGGGTTTAGGGTTTGCCCTTCCTTGATGATTAATTAGCTGTTGTGCACTAGTTCTGATTGTTTTTTAATACCCTAGTAAGGATTCTGAGAGTTGTAGCAGGAAATTCGGGCTCTTCAGCAATGTGTGAACTGGTGGGAGTAGCCACTATCTATCTCATAGGAAGTTAACAACTTCCAATAATGGAATGGGGATATCAGGCTGGAAGACTTCTGTCTTCTGTGTCCTGTAGACTTTCATGACTCTGGGGCAGGAGAAGAGGACCTCTACCACAATTTGGAACTTGGGGACTGTCTCAGTCACTGTTCTATTGCTATGATGAAACACCAGGACCAAGGCAGCTCTCATAAAAGAAAGCCTTAAACTGAGGGCGTGCTTACAGTTTCAGGAGCATGGGCTTTTGAAACCTCAAAGCCCACCCCCAGTGACACACCTCCAGCAAGGCCACACCTCTGCATCCTTCCCAAATGGTTTTGCAACTGGGAACCAAGTGTTCAAACACATCAGCCTATGGGGCCACCACAAGGACTGTCGCCGTCCCCTACTGGGGAAAGGAGTGTAACATTTTTTTTCCCTCCAGGAACCTTCTGACAGGCCAGCTAAAAACATCAGCTGCTGACTTTCTAATTTTCCTGAAGCCAGGCTTGAGAAATGAGGGCATTCCACACCAGGGAGTCATCAGGAATGAAGTCATAGCTGTGGAGTGTCCTCGGGAATGAGGACACCTTGAATAATGACGAAGAGATGGCAGGTTGTTTCAGTTATCTGTTAGGGCAAAGCAAACTTTCTCACAACTTAGTCTAAAACAGAGACTGTTAAACCACAGTCCATGGGCCGAATTGGGGTCACCACCTTTCTTGAAAATAAGTTTTCTAAAAAAAAGAA